>JAHWFP010261238.1:87482-98205 GCA_023313725.1 Lithobius niger
GGGGGGGGGGGGGGGGGTAAAGGGAAGGAGCAGGTGATCGATAGGGTTAAAAAAGGATTTGAAGGATACGTAACTGGGAAGAGACTAATTTGGTCTTTGGCCTTGGTCTTATTTTGTCTGCTGCTTAGTTATTGCGGCCAGTAGTTTTCGGGCTTTCATGACCACACATTTGCTTCTCCCCGAACTTTGTTCGGGCTTTCCAATAGTCCCTAATAAATCCACATCAAGTCTGCTCACATCATTAAGTCTGCTCACAAGTGAATATATATATATGTAGATGTCGCATTACTCAAACAATATTCCGTTGCCAAATTTCGACACCAGGACACTCTTGAAATTGACACCATCACCACCAGGTGAAAGTGAACAAAACTCAGGCTCTACGCATTTTTCGTCACTTCTTCTTGTGATTTCAGCAAAAAAGACGTTACCTCGCCATCTTCTTTTCAATTTGAAATTTTTACTTGATGACTTGGGGGCAGTTTTGTTCGCATTTCTGACACTCCTTGCAACTTCATGGAATTTTAAAGTGTTTACTTGCTAAGTTCTTGTCTCTTGTAAATGAGGTACGGTCTGCTCGGAACGTCGGATGTTTTAATTTGTGCACTTTTTGGGCTTGTTAAGTTATTATACTTATTATGTATAATAAGGGTGGCCGCACACCAAAGTCGACAAAACGTCGCACGACAGGACATTTTGTCGAAACCTATATCAGAATACTGCATCCGTCTCCAAAACCATAAGAATGAGCTGAGCGTCACACACAGAATGCGACGTTTTCGTGAGACGTCTTTAGGCGTTTCACGACAACAAATTGAAGTTCCTTCCAGTTTCGTGTGACGGGGTCTCGCCACCATATGAGACGTCTCGCGACGTTTCGTCTTGCAACGACATTTTGTCGACTTTACTCCATTGTTGCCGAAGAGGGGGGAAAAGAGTTACGGGAGGGAAAGAAGTGGTGGAGGAGGGGAGGGGGGGGGGGTTGCAAGAAGGCGGCCAAGTGGTGGTGATGCAAAGTCATGGTTGGTAAATAACAACTTGCTTTCTGTCGTCTTTCCTCATCCCCCTCCCACCGGTAAACAAGATGGCAGCACACCCCAACAAATGGGCGAGGCCGGAGCAACAACTTGGCCGCAAGTGATAATGTTGTACACCATCTCGACTAATTTAGACAGATGTTCACGCTCTCTCTCTCTCACTTGTCTTTTTTCCCCTCCATCCTCATGGTTTTGTGGTTGTAAAGCTGGTGGTAAAGGCTGGTTGATTTGAGAGCATTTACCAGTGACCAGGGAGTAAGGGACCGTGTTCATTATTTATCAACGGGGGTGGGCTGGCGGATTGTCGTCAGTATGAAAAAAATTCATGCCTCCCCCCCTTTGATAGTGGTGAATTTTTTGCCCCCCCCCCCCCCATTAGAATTTTTATTTTCATGAAATGAGTGTACGAAATGTACGAGGACTACTTTTCATGCCTTGTGGAATGTGTTGAGCTAAATAAATTTATTCCATTAAAGCAACATACCGCCTGCCTTATGACAGCTGCGCGCCAATCGCATCCGCGTATTTACAATGGTCAAGGTCAACTGAGACAGTAGCTTCGTTCCTCGCAGCAAAAAACGAAGCTACTATCTCAGTTGGCATTGAGCCTAATAGACAAGCCAGCGTGAACGCATTAATTGTGTCAAGAAATTCACACAATTTCTCTCACACAAACTGGAATGATTCTCGTATTTTAAAATCAGAATTTATAGTTTTCTAGGCTAGTGTCTTATAATTTTGCTTCGGCGTTCTATTGGAATAATTAATTTTAATTTTTACTGCATTAGTCTTTTAGAATTCTGATCTCATAGTAATTATTAGCAAACGATTAAAATTAGTACTGCGCAGACACAGATAAAACTTCAAGGTCATTGTAGGCGCGCAAAGGATCGTATAGGAACTGATCGTTTTTAAATATAGTTAACAATATTCAACAGAAAATCTCCTAGACGCCACATTTTAAAACGGATTTTTAGCAAGGGAAAGACTAACGGTAGGTAAATAGACCTTTGGGGCCGTACTTGAGGTGGAGGATCGAGAAAAATGGCGCCGAGTGGTTAATGGGTCGGGCCGTACCCGGAGACTTAACTGAACATGTCTCTTCTTAACATGTCTATGTAGGAGCATTGCTTCGTAGTATGTCATACAGGCTTACCCATAGAAATTCATCCACTTAGGGTGCATTTATGCTACGACTCGTCATTGCATTCTCGCAGCTACAAGCTAGAAATCATCTGAAATTCCAACATGGCGGCTGTTTTAGCTCTGCCAGCTCACAACGAAACAACTCAATAATTGAGTTTAGAAGCGATTGGGAAAATTGTTTCGTCAGAGGAGGAATTCTTTATCTTATTGTCACGATTTATAAGGCTGCAAGCATTGGCTCAAACGATGTTGGAATTTGCTAATCCAGGTAGCGTTGTTACCATGGCAACAGCACCTTTGCAACAGCGATTGAATTCTAGCTGCGAGAATGCGAAGGCGAGTCGTTACATAAACGTGCCCCACGTTTATGCAACCATTCGCTTTTGCATTCTCGCAGCTAGAAGCTAGAAATCACCTCAAATCCCAACATGGCGGCGGTTATATGTCTGCCGCCTCGCAACGAAAACAGCAAATGACGTGAGTTCAGAAGCGTTTGGGAAAATTGTTTCGTCATGAGTAATTCTTTATATTATTGGCACGGATTATAAGACTGCAAGTATTTACTCAAACGATGTCGGATTTAGCTAATCCATTTAGCGTTGTTACCATGGCAATGTCACCTTTGCCATCGCGATTGAGTTCTAGCTGCGAGAATGCAAAGGCGAGTCGTTGCGTAAACGCGCCCTTAACCTCCGATTCTGCCACCAGTCGCGCTGCAAGACAACAAAAAAAAAGCGTTGCTCTATAGCGTGTGAACTGAACTCTGGAAGGTACCCGTGTCACATGATACGCGGATTTTAACTTGAAACACTGCATTGCCACTAAATTATTAAGGTTTAACAACAATGGCTTCATGCTACGTACGCCTTTGTCCACTCGAAAGAAACACTCCGGAGAGTTAATTTCAAGAATTTCAAACAAACTACGAAACAAGCAAGGTACGTACGTGTGTATTGAACTGTATATTGCACTATTCAGAATTTGCTTTTATCATTTAAAATGCTATTAAACGTTCCTTCGACGTAGCAATAAATCGTTCGAAGACATCAAGGATAGCCCCCGTTACCGTAAAATAATGTTCGAAACACTGAGAGATCTAATAATAAGAAGCTTACCACATTTTTGTGCGTGCCGCAAACACTAGTCAATGCTATGAGGCGGTCTGCTCTCAGCGCGCCTCACGGCAGCATTTAACGGTTTTGGACGACGTGGCTCGCATACTATACGTGAAAGCGAGCATCAAGCCTCTATACGTATTAGGAAGCTGTGGTAGGAGGTCCGAGCAGCTCAAACGCCCATAAACCTATCCAACACTTTATAACAAATATGAACGCCTCTCCCTTCCGCCAACCCTCCCATCGGTTTCCGCCAGGTGAACCTACCGGCAATGATTCTTTTTTCCTACATACTAAAAAGGGCCATTTTTACCAAATAGGCTGTAACTCGTTTCATTTGTCAAGAAAATGGCCCCTGGACACAATGGTGTGGCAGCTTTTGGAATCGGGCGACGAAAAGGTGATGACGTTCAGAATGGCTGACCGACCACTGGTCATCCACTAACCAGCACGTATTTTTTATTTTTTTTCCCCATTCTTCAGCTAGGCATGTAGTGAAACAGTGTTTCAGATGCCTGACAGATCCATTTGTATTCCGTATGAGGCCACCGAGCCCAACGATTGATTCATTCTTTCACAGGTAGTTGGTCGGCGTTTTCCTTAAGTCGTTGGCCATCAAACCCAGTTAGATGAGGTTTTCCGTGAAATAATTTGAACCAGTTCCCGGAACCGAGTTTTCATTTAAAGTTAGAACAGCAGGTCATAAATACAGGTTTAGTTTGTCTAGACTGAAGCGTTAACCTGTGTCAGAATACTAATGTTACTATTTGGAGCCAAATGCATCTATAGGTTTGATTTCGGTACGCTACGGTAGCTACACAGTCTCAGAAACGGAGGATGGCATTGTAAATCCACAACCAAATATACTTTTGATATTGAGTTTTTCCTCATAAGGTCGGGTTTTGGTGGAAAGTTATATTTGTGAGTTTTTACACAGCAGTAGTTATATTTTAGTGAGTTTTTTTATTTTTTTTATTAATGCTGCGTTTTCCGGGAATTTCGCTGTTGTCGTTGGTAACTTGGCAGAAGTTGGTGATAAATTGTTAACTTTTTAGACTTGAAAGCATTGGAGAATTCGAGTTGGTATTGTTGAGTTTAAGTTTTAAGAATCTTCGGTTCCACGAATCTGAGTATTGCGTTTGGCAGGGATATGAATAATAATGTTGTTTTGTTTTTTTTTGCTTTTGTAAAATGTCTTCTTTTTCAATTCAGACTTAAAACTTTCCTTTATGTAAGTTCAGTTTAGTTTCTGTTAAGTGAGTTTCTAATCCGCGAACTTTTCTCTTTCTTAATAACCTGGGAATAAATATTGCATGGCTTGGACAGATGCACCGGCTAGTTCAGAGAAAACGAAGAACCCAGGCTATATTTTACCTCGTTTTACTGTTAGCTTCTAGGAAACGGTTTTACGCCAATACTAACGTTACTTGCCGTTGTTATTGGTTTTTTACTTTTTTTTTTTTACTCTCTCTCTCTCTCTCTCTCTCTCTCTGTAGCCATGCTCTGTTATTGGAATAAGACGAATACCCAAAAAAAAAATCAAAGATAACAAAGAGACCGCTAGCCGTGATATTAGCATCACACGGTATGTCAACTGGTACGCGGACACATAGGCACCGGATAATTAGGTACCGGACGCATCGGCACCCCACTTTAGCCACCCGGGAAAATAGGCAGTCAGGCGTATAGAAACCGGAAAAAATAGGCACCAAGTTTTTAAAATTTTTTAAAAATGGGGATGGAATACCCACAAATTGGCTAAATGGGAGAAAAAAAATTTGCCATAAAATGTTCGTAGCGTTCAAAACTGCTAGAGATTTGTTGGCATATATTACACTAGCATCTCCGATGTTATTTGTCAGCCGCAGCATGGTTTTTCGATCAGCGTTACCCGGAGGACGTAGATCGAAAAAACATGGCCGCTGCGAGCGCTGAAACGCGAGCGAGGCGAGGCCGCCCGCGCACTGAGCCACTAGGCCGTGCGGCCAGGTTGCTGCGGCCAATAAAAATGATTAGTGCGTGGTTTTACATAAACGGTAAGCTTTCTCATTAGCTGCAGCGACCTGGCCGAGCGGCCAAGTCACTCAGTGCGTGGACGGCTTATTCACCACAAATAATTTCGAAAAAATGGGAAATCACCCATCCCCCCTCCCCAAATGGTCCTACACGAAAAGTGTGCCAGATTTAAAACAAGTGGTACAGAATTTGCGGGCAACCCATCACAATTAAAAAAGAAAATTAAAAAAAAAACTTGGTGCCTTTTTCTACTGTGTCTATACGTCTAAGTGCCCTATTTGTTCGGGTGCCTCCTTGTCTGAGTAATGTGGTGAAACAACTGTAAGCAACAATTGCGCTTAATTTGCGTCGAAATAATCAGCACATCGATTTTGTGATTTTCTGCGGATGAACGCGAAATTACATGAAGCACGGATCGATGCCAATGGCGTGAGCAAAGTGAACGATGTGGCTAATCTGTTTTTATTTGTTTACATTCACATCTGTGATTTCACCCCTGTGATTTCATCTGTGTTTTGTGGAAATCACATTGGATACGAGTACCAATGTTTTTTTCTAAACAGTGAAGATGTATTTTTGTGTGTATTAATATATTAAATATGCAAAAATATGCGGTATCTGGCTAAAACATCGCCGCCGAAACTTCGCGTGAAAAAAAAAACCATTGTGGACAAACCATCGGGGGGACAAAACATCGCACGGTCAAAACATCGGACGGAAATTACATCGCGGATACAACATGCGAACAATAACATCGTGAACGAAACATAGCACGGACGAAACTTCGTGGATGAAACATCGTCAATAAACAAAAAAATTTTGCTGTTTAAAATATTTAATAAATTGGAAATTATCTTTAGAAGGTGAACTGAAACAACTAAGCAAAACAATCTGAAATTCAGTTGTTTTGGTTGATGGAAATCATAAAACCATCTTAATTTATTATGGAATGGATCTAAAAAGTCTAAATATAAAAATGTGAGCTGTCAGGCGATGACAGTCCCTCCTACTCTACCCCTTCCCCCCCCCCCCGACTAAAAAAAATGTATTTAACAAAATAAAAACATCAAGCTTATTTAAATACTAGAACTTCCAGGCCAGCTACGCCGAACCCTTCTCAACTTAGTGGCCTCTTTATCCGTTTTTGGTTTGGTGTAAATTTGATTTATTTATTTTTTAGTTAGTTCATCATAACATTATAATTTTTCTCCAAGTACCTGAAATACCAAAACCAAAACTGATAGAAAAACCCGCCAAGTTTCCAAAAACGGTCAACCTTTGAAGGCCTTTGAAGGGAAAGGCCGCCAAGGTTAATCCTATTAGCCAAGTTAATCGCACATACTAATAGTTCACAAGTTATATGAAAATTACAAGATTGCTACTAGCGGTAGCAATCTTCAAGTTTTTATTTAACGTCCGAAGTATTTTTCGGTGCGATTAACTTGGCTAATAGGATTAACCTTGGTGGCCTTTCCCTGGTGGAATGATATCACTACCTTCAAAGGCCGACCGTTTTTGGAAACTAGGCGGGTTTTTCTACCAGTTTCGGATTTGGGTGTATATGACAACTTTCATAATCCCATTTTTGCACTAACAATCGCTTATTTCGTTCGCTTCGCTCACTCAATCAATGCATCCCCTTCAGTTGTTTTGTTTATCCCTGCACCTTCCCCTTAATTTTTCAAGATTTCGTTCACATTTAGTCATGGAGAAACCCCCGAAGGTCGCTGTTACTAAAACAGCAGAACGCGAAGCATTTTATTTTTGGGTTATTAACAAAAAACCCATTAGCTCGTGTATGCTCATATTGTTGTGTAACCAACATCTAACGTCGATTTTGTGATTTTCTGCGGATGAACGCGAAATTACATGAAGCACGGATCGATGCCAATGGCGTGAGCAAAGTGAACGATATGGCTAATCTGTTTTTATTCGTGTTCCTTCACATCTGTGATTTCACCCATGTGATTTCATTTGTGTTTTGTGGAAATCACATTGGATACGAGTACCAATGTTTTTTCTTGCGCAATCCAAGGCAACGTTAATGTTTCTTTATTTTGTCCTTCGTTACAGTTCAGTTTTTAGTTCGTCCAGGCTTTTACAATAAATCTAAGGACCAGTCTTGATTGTTCAAGCCATTGTTGCTTAAAATCCTTGGTTGCAACTTGGAAAAGAAACGAAATTTAAATTCGCCGGTGGCGAATTTCAAAACCCTCCCACGCATTTGTCCTGACCCCTACAACCCCCCAAACCAACAAAAGGACCATCCTCAGGTCACCATGCATCCGTATGCAAAAGGCCAGGTACGTAAGCCTTCTCAAGTTTGCGCTAGCCATGAGCAAAAAGTCTCTGGGATTTAACATGGGAAAAATCTTTTAGCCAGATAGCTAGACAGTAACATAAAACCAACGTTATTGACGCATCTTCTTCTCTATGATTGGTGGACACTCATCCTTTAAATTTTAGTTTTTCTTAATCTCTGACCCTTCCCCTTACATTTTCTACAATTTGAAACATTTCTGTCGCATTGGGATTTATCCTCAACATGCCATCTTTCAGTTACTTACAGTTAACAGACACATGTCTGCTAGTGAGCCGCCTTTTTATCATTAACAATCAATTTTTAACAATCGGATGTCTAAAATGGGATGATCTACTGTTACTTGGCGGCGACACACTAGCGTGTGTCTAGATACCCAACTATGCTTCAGGATGTAAGAAACTTATGCTATGGTTTACGTCCTCGACAATTGAATTGATGTGATGTTTGTTGCCTAACTAGGCGCGGCACACAGCGTTTGTCGAGATCATTCTATGAAAGAAGGCAAGAGAGTTCATTCTTGGGACGGTAGCAAAGAAAAGTTACGGGTGGCTGGCTGTAACAATCAGTAACAAACGAAATATTACGTCATCATAATAACACGTACACTAACTCCATCTGCCGTCGCTTTGCGTCAATACATGTCAGCACAACTGGGAAAAAACGTCAAACGTCAATTGGGGAGGGGAGGTGTAGGGGAGGGGTTAAAACTTCCACCTTCTAAAGTTAACTTCTAACTTATTAAATATTTTAAATAGTAACAATTTTTTTTTTATTTGCGATGTTTCGTCCGTGCTATGTTTCGTTCACGATGTTATTGTTCGCGATGTTGTATCCGCGATGTAATTATCCGTGCGATGTTTTCACCGTGCGATGTTTTTCGCCGCAATGTTTTGTCCGCTAAGTTTTTTGTCACGCGATGTTTCGGTGGCGATGTTTTAGCCGGGATCCCTGGTGCGTAAAATTCCCACAAAAAAAGGAGAAAAACAATAATTCTTTTTTAGAAATTGAAATTTTTTTGATACAACTATTCAGTAAAAATAAATTTTGTTTTTATTTAAAATAGTACCTTATTTTATTAGGTTAATGGAAACTTTAAATCGTCTATTCGAAATAAATAATAAAGATGCAGATATGATCTTCTTTAATTAAATCTCCCTGACCTGTGATGTTTTCGCAAGTTCTTTTGACTTTTCTTTTTGTTGTTGTTGTTTAGTAGGCTACTCACGAGCTAGCCACAAGCCAACCAACAATCTTAGGAATGCTTTCGTATAATCACAATTGAGTTTCGAAAATAATTTAACCACATTTGACAAGTGTCATACTTTTAGTAGCGGTTTCGTAACTCTTAAATACCCTTCTTCTTGGAACCGCGCCTATCTTTAAACCTTTTCTTCTCACGCAAATACGCAACTACGACGGTTGAGGAATCTTGTAGTGATTTTATTTCACAGCCCTTGGCGAACGATACGAACAAAAATTTAAATTTCTCCCGATCATTGGCCTTTTGAACACGACAGTTTCAAGAAAACATTTACTTACGTCTTGACACTCACTTAATAATTGTAGAAATAGCTGGAAAGCATTATACCAATGTGATTGATTTTGTAAAACTACAACGTGTTATTATTAGCAAAGGAATCTGGCTTTGTTTCACCTCTTTCTGAGAACCGAGTCGCAAGGGCTGCCCAACAAAAAAAAAATACATGCTAGGTTTAAATAATGAAAAGAAATAAATGTAGGCTTATTTGTATAACTAATTTTTTTTTTATAAGTATAAATAGTTTATTACGACGGCTCGAAGTTCATGGTGAACTTGTGTGTGCCGTATAAAACAGATACAACAGCACAGCACATGATACGAATAATGGGAAGGTAATATTGAACACAAGGCAAATATTATTATGAACATAAATCCATAGGAGGCATGAGAAACACACCGTAAAGTTTAAATACTAAACGAAATAATAATCATTAAATGCACATCAAAGATGAAACTGACCCATGGGTCGGTGGGTCAGTGGGTCAAATGGGTCACATTTTTATCGTGGGTCAAGTGGGTCATGGGTCAAGACCGTTCATCCACCGACCCACGGTAATTGTTAAGTACGTTAATTGACACTTCAGTAGTCTTACTAGAATTCTTTAAAAAATTTTCTTACTGTTTCAAAAAGTGTTGTCTCCTAGAAGGCTAAAAACCTTTAGTAAATTCTTCTTTAAAAAATTTGACTGTTTGAAAGAACATTGCATGCATTTGCATACTGTATTTTTTTCATAGCGTGGGATGGGTCACGGTGGGTCACATTTTGTTCTTTAGCGGGTGGGTCAAGTGGGTCGTGGGTCAGTGCTTGAGTGGGTCAGGTGGGTTATGGGTCGGAAAAAATTACCCACTTCCATCTCTGATGCACATTCAACATTTATATATAGTGTATATATATATATATATATATATATATATATATATATATATATATATATACAGGGTGTTCGGAAATTGGTGTCAAATATTTTGAGGGTCCGCTGTGTGATCAAAGATAAGAAGAAAAAGTCCTATAAACATGGGTCCGGAAATGCACCAGTCTTTAGTTACAGCCCCCCCCCCCCCAGGTTTGGGGTAAACAGTTCTTAAATACCTCGTAATGATTCACCGTTTCCATTCCAAACTCAGGATATGTGCCATATCATACCTGGTATTTCAGTACTTCATAATACAGTATTGGGTCGCACAACTTATCAGAGGGAGAGGTAATTTTCTTATGGGGGGGGATCAAACGTGGGGGAAGAGAGGAGTAACTGCTTTGGTCTTGTACTTTAATGAAACAAATTGTAGAAAAAACACATCGTGTGATTGAAAACAATCGAAAGTAGTACTGTACTTTCTTTCATTACGTGTAAAGACCAAGTAGGTTACATCGTTTTCCAAGTTTGTGCCCCCCCCTCCAAAAAAAAAAAACAACTACTGTACGTACATCTCTGTGGAGAGCACCAAACATTATCAATCACACAGTATCATCGTTTTCAATCACACAGTAATGAATGTGATACGATGTGTTTTTTCTGGTATGTACAATTTGTTTCATTAAAGTACA
>JAHWFP010261238.1:103664-129824 GCA_023313725.1 Lithobius niger
CCCCCCCCCCCCCCGGCGGGGGCTCTATAGCTAGTTCGATTTACACTGCTTAGAATGACTTATGTACCAACTTTCATGCTTTTAACTCGATGAGCAAGAATTGGTTGGTCATGTCTCAGGGGGTGGTGAGGGGGAGGGTAGTGGATCACCTAGGGGTGGGGGGGGGGTCTTAAGGGGTTTCTGGATGAGGCTCTTAACCAGTTCGATTTGTAGTACTAAGAATTACGTACTAAATACGTACTAGTGCGTACTAAATTTCATGCTTTTAGCTATAGATCTGCAAGAATTTGTTGGTCAAGACTGAGGGAGGAGGCATGGGGGCCAATTACAACATGTAAATAAAAGGTCCCTTCAGAAGCGCGTTACTCGACACCCGGTGTTTTTGAACGCATTCGCCATTCGATGGCAACCAGTGTAGGTTCGCATGTTGGATCCATCACGCACCTTTTGTAGTCACTAAAGCCACAACCTACACATTTCTCTCTTCTAAACTGAACACGATACCAATTTGGAATTTCTGGTGCTCGGTAAGATGACGCAACGTTTGTTTCTGTAAAGCTACTAAAGAATTCCCCCTCCAGCCACCTCCCCCACCCTCCCCGACCTCCCTACGGCCCCATCCACGAAGTTGTCGGACACCAAATTAACATTTACATTTACGAATTAATGAAATTGCAAGAAGAATGTGCCAATTGTAGTGGTTTGGAAAGATTAGGTAGGAAGTTATGGGGAAATGTCAACGTTTTACCCCTAACTTATTTTTGGGGGGATGGGGGGGGGGGGCTGTAAGTAAAGACGGGTGCATTTCCAGACTCGTGTTCGTAGGACTTTTTTGTCTTATTTTTTGATCATGGACTGCACAGTTATGGGCCAAGGGTGGCCTGATGGTTAGCATGACCGTCGTTCTCGTATGCCAGAGGTCCCGGGTTCGAATCCGGCCTCAGCAATCTCTGGCATTTTCGGGAGGAGAAGGGCCCTTTGATGTCTCGTGCTCATGTCGATTGTGGCATGTAAAAGAACCTAGGAATTTCCGATGGGTTTTACCTAGCAAAATTGTTCCTCTCTCCTTCTGGCCCCATGGCTTCAGCTGGGAGCGCATCAAACCTACAGCACTCTGAAAGTTTGGCCAGACTTTTTAGTTATACCCAGTAGTACCAAAGGAAAGGGAAAAACAAGCCAAACAGCGAAAATCATTATAGAAATCATTATAGAAATAACGTAGAATGAAGCCCAGGTCTGTGCTGTGACCTTAATAACGGGTTCAGTGAGTCAAACTTATTCCATTGGAGGCGTGGTCATGGCGGCAAAGGCGCTATGTCGGTGATCTGGGGGATGAATTTGGTTTCCACTAGTTCGAGTACGGGTCATCCCTCTCCGACGAAAAGTAAGTGCATTTAAAAAAAAAAAGGTCGCTTGCTGTTCTAGAGCGTGATTTTCGCAGTTTGTTCTGTTTTCCTCTTTCCTTTGTATAATTTACAGCGATTTGCATATATTTATTTAGTAAGATTATTATTATATTGCAGTTTCACTTCAAAATTGTTCTGCAAGCAAAAAAAAATTTATTCTCTGCGCTGTTAGGCATTTTTTTCGTGATCCCATTTCTTTGTTTTATTTTACTAATTAACAAACACGTAAAATATAATGGGACCACCTCTTTTATATTGGACCGCATCACACAACCAAAGGGTTGGTGACATGGCCATGCCGCAAAAAGTCCGACGGTGTAGCCCTTCTCGGAACGTTATTCGTCAATGTTGGCTGCACCCGCGGCGATTCCGTGTTTCCCGAACCTGCCGAAGGGGGTCGCTTCTTTCGTTCGTTCGTTCAGGCTCGCTGCGTACGCCGAAGCCTCGTTAAACGTTGGACGTCACTAAAAACGTTGGCCTTCAGCCTACCTTTCGCAAAAGAAGGTAAAATCGCGCTGCAGAAAGAAGACAAGTAAATAAACTACCGTCATAACCAGCTGCATCTGGATGTCGCTGCAGTCCCCCGGTGCGGACGCTGCGATGGAAGTTTTCTTATTTAACCTTTATCAACTTTCCGTGAGATATTATTTTAAGATAGTTCTTTTAAATTATTGTTTGTAAATTCTTTTTGTAACTCAACAAAGGGTTTCGAACAGGTTTCGAAGTGTTTATGAATGCAAAACCTCCTACATAACACGTTTAAGAGGGGTAATTAGCAATTCGGCAGATCGCAGCAGCTAAAAGTCGCCGTAAGTTTTATTTGTAACTTTCTGCTCACTCTGTAACTCAGGGAAAAATTACTTACATTTTTTTCTAACCCATTTGGTCTTTCTAAGTATCGTTGTTTCGCTAACGTAACAAGTAGGCCTGAGCGGGGAATTGAACCGACGACTTTCTTTTAACAAACTGCCGAAATCCTACTGCTCCCTGTCGATGTGGGTCAGCGGTAGGACCTCGGCATCCGTAATTGGTTTTCATCTGTATTTATCTAACCTTTCTCTAGCCCGTTTGGGTTTCCTTCCTGTTTAATTCAAATGCAGCTATTATAAATGTCCAAGGACTTTTTGAAAGTTATGTCACTGCGACATTGCTGTGGTTCGTTGTGGTTCGTTGGTTGGTTGGTTGTTGTGGTTGTCGTTGTTTTCGCCTTTGTCCCGTAACTGAATCAATACTATTTGCTGACGAAAAACACTAGTTTCCATACTTTGATTCAATTCTACGAAAAGCAATAAGAACAGACAAAGCTGCATTACTCCCAACGCCATTTTACTCGATCCTCCACATCTACGACAATTTACACTGAAAAGACAAAAAATAACATACATTAGCATTTAAAAAAAAAAAAAACGCTTAAGCGTATACGGATGTAAGCCTTTAAAAAACGCCCTAAAGGAACACATCCCTAAAAAGACGTGTAAGCCATCAATGTTGTACTAAAACGTGTAACAGAAGCTTTTTTTTTTTAGTACTGGAGATTCTACTACACGTATTGGTGCGACAGTGATGGTTTACATGTCTTTTTCTTGTATCTGTTTCTTTAGGGCATTAAGTTTTCATATCAGTGTTTTAAACGCTTAATCGTTTTTTAATACTAATTGGTACAAGTACTGGCGAGTATTCACCGGTGAGAACATCGAGAACCCATAAAATGAGGTCAAACTAGACCTTGAAAAACTTTTGTACTTGTAGTTAGTACGAGCTACCCTTCCCTTCCAATGCCTTTCAGGGTCTCAAAACCGCGTCTCAAAAACCGGGTCTCAAAACAGGGTCTCAAAACCGTATACTGTCCAAGCAATGCTTCCACTTAAAGGGAATTTTTCCCTTTTTAGGAGAAACATGCCCTTCATAAAGGGAAAAAAATATTAAACACGGAAACAATGGGGGAAATCTGTGCTTTATTTGCAAATTGGGCTTTTCTTCAGTGATTCACGATCTTCTCTCCATCCAGATTTCTCGACACTTTCGTAAGCCCACACTATTCTACTACCAACAAGGTCGTATTAACATTTTAAAACCTAACCCAACCCCATTTTACACAACCGCAATTTACAATTCGGTTAGTGTTGTTTATTTCTCGTGTGTTGCTAACTTATTACGGCTAAAATCACGAAAATTGTGGCAGTAGTAATTTTTACTGGTCCATCCATCTCTTTCACTTCTAGCAGGAGGGTCTAGTTCTAATAAGATACGAAGAAGTTTGAATTTTATTTTGAATTTGCGCCAGTAGACGTTCCCGTGCCATCAGAAGGTACCATCATTTTTTAAAAGTCAAGAAATGTTAAACATTAGTGGTGTAATGAAAGGAGATTAAATAAGGGTAGAAAAATAAGGTAATTTTTTTTGCACGGGGAAAAAAAAAGGAAATTTTTTGTACAGGAAAAAAAAAGGGAAATGTTGTCTTCACTCGGGGCAGTTCTGGAAGTGAGAAGTGGAAGCACTGTAGGCCAATAATAGAGGATAGTGCTGTGCTCCTTAATGGTTGAACTCTCCGTAGGTGGGCAAAAATGGAAATCGAAGTTTAAGTCCTTTACTTCCAGCTAGATACTGTTTTCTGGTGATCAGATGCTAAGCCGAATTCTAAATTCTAAAAGCGCTCCGTAAAAAAAAACTATATTTAAATACACCAGCGACGATGAATGCTTTTAACCACTGCTTTTGATCAAAACTGGCAACTAACTAGGCAGCGATTATTTGCAAGACTGCTGGAATGTTCGTGCAACGCTATTTCGTTACGACGTATGTTTTATCCGCTCCTGGTGGTTGGGATTAGTGATACAGTGGTTTGCGTTAACCCAGTCGGCGACTGAATAGAATTTTACAGAATGTTGTAATTTATCGGGATTACTTCAAGTATTTCACCCGAGCGAAGTCGGGTATAGTACGTTATAAGATAGCTGTCATGGAGCAGTTACCCGGCACAAGGAAACAACCGTTCAAAACACTAAAGTGTGACTCCGTAATGACATTGTGTCCCCCAAAAAAACAAAAACAAAAACAAAAAAATAAGCATTCCATATAACGTCGGATTTGCGTCGTGCTGGCTAATATTTGTCGGAGTATGTCTCAAGTTTGTAGCCATGAATGATAATCTAAAACCTGTTGAACTAAGAGAAAAAACTTGTTTTGGAAAAAAAAAACCACCAAATGCGAACTAGTTTATTCACGTTTCTAATGTTGTCCTTGCAATTTTTCTTTATTTTTTTCTCCTCTGTGGTTAATCCGTTCTCGCTTCGCATTTTTTTCTGGGTTACTGGCAGTGGCTTGCAGACATAATCCACACTTTATTCGGACAAAACAACCTCCACTTACCCTCTCCCCCCCACCCTTAGAAAAATCCGTCAGGAAGAGATACCCATCCTGGGGGGTTACGTCCCGTTTCGCCAAATCCCGTTTCGCCAAAAAGAAAGCAGATTAACAGTTTTTGCCTCAGGGGCCAGTCCCATTTCGCCAAATCCAGTTACGCCAAATATCGTTCACGAGATTTTAGGCACACGAAACATTAAAAAAATGTAAACACGAACATTTCTAACATGATAATGGTCAGACATTTATAGACAAACACCCGTTTTGCAGAATCCCATTTTGTAAAATATTTTTTTTCCAAATTACGTGCCCCGCTCCTGTAACCGCGCTCGCTGCGGCTAAACACATAACATCAGAAACCACAACTAATCAAAAATTATTGAAGAACATTTAGATTCTGAGAAACGGGATTCTGCAAAATGGGAATTCCCTTTTGGAAAAGGTTAACCATCACGTGTATAACTAACTATTCTTAAAAAAGAACCATGACATTGACGTAGTGACGACCAAGCATCCTAAACAATTATATTTTAAGCACACGTTTTTCCGTCTGCCAGTTTTCAAAATGCTAATAAATCAATTGGTCTTACTCAACCACTGCTTGTGTCTGTTAAATGTTTGCCTTTTAAAGCCCCATTACATAGAAATAAAGTATTAAAGTTCGTGTACGTAAAATTTTGTCAAATTCGTTTTGGCGTAACGGGACTGGCCCCTGAGGGCAAAACTGTTAATCTGGTTTTTTTTTTTTTTTGGCAAAACGGAATTTGGCGAAACTGGAGTTCACTATCCTGGGACATATCCTTTCGACCACTTATAAAAGCCCTTACTCGTCAACGTATTTTCAGATTTCGTTTTCGCGAGAGATAAACATCAATTATTAGTATAACTCGGAGCCAGAACTGCGTGTTCGGCCAACCAGACCAAAAAAAAAAAAAAAAATCGCTCCAGTAAGTTTCAAAACAGAGCTGTCGATCAACAGAAGCATTAGTTTGATTCAAGATGGCGTAACATTCAAATAAATTAGGCTTAAAAACACGTAGCCTACATTTAAGTTAGGTGATGTTAAGTTTGATTAGTTCACTCAAGTCATATCTCGTGAGGCATGGTGATGTTCTGAGTTTGAAGTACGCCAAGTATTGAGACTGGTTTTCGCGTAGTTGAAACTAGTTGTTGCAATTAGTTGCCTTCGATAACTCACCTAAGTTACTTGCATGTACTGACCTTGTAGAACCTGCTCGATATCGCATATAGCCCCGAGCACAAACGAAATACATCAAAATAACAGAGTTAGCGGGTTGATTTTGGTTTCTATTGCCTAACCGAAAATAGAAACCGAAAATAGAAACCTTCCTCTAATGCAATCTTCCCCCAGAGAAAGTTCTTGGCTTCCCTGTCCAGCTCAGTCGCTTATCCTACTGCGCATGCGTGACGCAGCCCTCCTATAAAAGCGTTGGCTCGAAGCCTTGTTTCATTTTTCGTACCTCTCATCGTTACTATGGCAACCCAAGAGGGGAGGCAGGGCGGGCAGAGGTAATATATATTTTCGGTTAGGCAAGAGAAACCAAAGTCTACCAGGTACCCCTGATATTTTGATGTTTCTATATGCCGACCAAAATATATATTACCTGAAATGTATAGCATTTCAGCTGACCTCGTCACGAATGGTGGTGGGATCATAGTAACAGGTGCCCTAGCTACAAGCTGGCTGCCCCAAAATCAACCGACTCTGTGAACCTGAAGCGACGGGAGAACAAGAGTGAGGACGGGCGAACGAGGGTCGATTTGTTGGGTGCAGGGAATCCAGTATGACTAATTCTTGGAAGTCCTCAGTACGTCCCGTTTATTTAAGAAAGGGGGAAGAATCCAGCGTACAGTGATAACGAAGAAAGGGGGAAGAATCCAGCGTACAGTGATAACGAAGAAAGGGGGAAGAATCCAGCATACAGTGATAACGAAGAAAGGGGGAAGAATCCAGCGTACAGTGATAACGAAGAAAGGGGGAAGAATCCAGCGTACAGTGATAACGAAGAAAGGGGGAAGAATCCAGCGTACAGTGATAACGAAGAACGTTGGATCATTATGGACGCTTACAGGTTCAGGGGCGAAGGATATACAGTTACAACAGAACAGACAGGTGAATTACTTTTAATGGTCATGAAGCGATGAGGTTGCTAGAAGACCAATTGGATTGACGGGTCGAATGGCTTGACTTGACTTCTGAAACATGTGGTGGTGTGTTTGAAGACTGGATGATGGCGATGAATGGTAATTAGAAAAGACAGCCGGAAGGGTGTCGTCTCTTTTTTTTTATGCAGAAATGAAGCCAAGAGATGGAAGGTGGTTGTTGCGGACGTTTTCTTGACATCAAGGTGATACGAGGAACAAGAACCCGTAAGATAGGTGAACGCACGACAAGTGAGGGTCTCAAGGCGAGTAATGCCAGACGAACGGTTTTGATAGACTGATAAAAGGTGCGAGCGTGTGTTGGTCGTGATCGTGAGTACTGAACTGGCTGCTGGTCCTAGGGTATGTGGCAGGTCGCGAGGTTAGACTTATTCGAATTAGTTTGTTGATCAGCCGATTGATTCATTTACTTGGAGAACGCAAAGAGTCTTAATAATGAGAAGTAATGAAATTGCACTGAGAGTTTGGAAGAGCCAGAGCCTCTGTTGCTGAGTAAGAATTGGCGAAGGAAGTCTTGAGCATGTCAAATGTAAAACAGGGTCATTAGAACGAAGGGTGGAACTGACGATGCGATCTGGAACTGAAGGTTCACCGGATAGAAGCGAGTGTGAGTTCATGAGTCTGCTATACTGAACTAGGAGATGAAAATCTATAATGAGCCGAGAACCCGAGGTCGTAGTGAAGGCAGGCATTCTGCATGTAGGAACGAATGGAGAAAGGCAGCGGGATCCGGCTCCATTGGAGAGGAGTAACAATATACGAAGGAATTATTGTTATTCCTAAAGCCTAAAGCGATGCCTTTGGCTCGTACCCAACACAAGAGTACCAGGTAGCGGATGAGCAGTATGGTCGAAATTCCTGGGAAGACTGGGACGAATCGTGCAACATAGTTGTGTTGCCAAACCAAGTATGCTGAATCAGAGGGCAAAACCTTAGGTTTCAAAGGAGAGGTCGCATTGGAAGTGAACGACCAATGGACATCAAAGGCGAACAACTGCAGATAGCCCGGTGGGTTTCTTGAAATGTAACTGTGTTGAAGGTGTCAAGGCGGGATGTGGATCCTGGAACTGATCCATATCAAACTGACTTCTTGCCTCACGACTCGATGGTGAATGTGAATTGCTTCCGTCGCAAGGTCGGTGTATGTTTGTTTTTTCACCAAAGGAGAGCTATCTGATTACTTGTGTGAAGGGCAGTAGATTCTGCTGAAAGCGTTTGGGCCGTAAAGCAGATGCAACGTTCCAGCCTCGATGAGCAAGAGCATCGTGATACAACTGTAAGCCACGACCGATGTCAGAGGGCAGAGTTGCGGCCTAGGAAAACTATGAACGGGAAGTGGTAGGTGAATTGATTAGCGAGCCCATCGGTGCTGCGGTAGGAGAGGGAAGGAATTACAGGTGTTAGAGTTGGAGGGACCTAAACAGCGATCGGCACCGAAGGTGTCAGTAAAGTAATTATATGCGAAGCCAATGTTACACGAAGGAGGCAGGTCTACATCGGAATGCCTGTGGTCTGTTTCAGTGTCAGGTGGGACGTACAAGGGGGTGAAGGTGAGGGTACCTTGGAAGGAAACGAACGAATGGAAATTTGTAGTGTGGAAGCAGCAGTATGCAGTCGTAAAGGCGGCAGTTTTAAGGCCGACTGAAGAAGCAGAAGTAGTTACTCAATCTTGAGCGCATAGGGTAGAATGCGGGTGGTGAGGCGAAGCTTGGCACTTGTGGCTATAGGAACGAAGGGCTTTATCCATACGCATGTGAACCTTTACCTCGGAAGGTGGTTCTTTTGAAGGATCGACACTGACGGTTGGTGGTGGACTAGATGAACAGCGTGAAGAAATGGACAAGACGTCAACAGGTACCACCGGAGGACGAACCGAATGTCACTTCGCGGCATTGTGTTTGGACTTGACTTGAAGCTTGAGACGAGCGTAGGTTTCATGGGCCTTGAAAAGTTTGGATTTGAACGAATATCTGGTGTTGAGGGTGGAAAGTGGTCGTTTCTAGTGTTGTCCTTTCGGTCGCAACAGGACTGACAGGTGAAGGGCATCACGAACGGGAGCCTGCTGATGAAGGACGGTATTTAGGTGAATGCTGACAGGCCACAGGCAAAGTGGAGGATCCAGATATAATTGGTGAAAGAACGCCACCAAATTTGCAGAAGACGAAGGTGGGAGGTGTGGCTACCCGGGCCAGAGCTTCCCTTGGTATGCCTCTGTACGAGGCATCGTAGAGCGAACGAGAGAGAAGGGAACGCAGTAGCTCAGACCACGGTATTCACCGTACTTCTCTCCCATTGCTACACTTGATGTTTTCCTCTTCATTACAGTGTAATCAATCAAAACCAGTAGTCTAGATTTCTCAGCAAGCACTGACAACAGCCTAACAGTAAGCCTTAACTAGCTGAACCCTCTCAACCAATATTCTAGATTTCTCGGTAGGTCTTGAGCTTGGAATCGCCTAACAGTAGCCTTAACTTGACGAATCCTCCCAACCTGACATGCCACTCCATTTCTCTTGTCCTTTCAAGACTTCTTTTACAAAATGGCTCCCGGAGCTCATGCAACCACAACATTGATATAAGTAATTCATGGGTTTTTTTACACCACTACATCCATAAAAATTTAAACAAATGTATAGGCCTTGTAATGTACAGAACAGATATTATAATTTTTGTAGGAAAATGTGAACTGGATTATGTTGTAGAGCAGGTTTGTATCAGGACAATGTGAGGCCGCTTTATTTCGTGTTTTATTCTCTGATGAAAGCATCGCTAGTGTTTTAATGATGTCGAAATATTAGAAGTGTTTTATTTCGTTTGTGCGTGTGGTTTTCATCTTTTGCACTGTTTTATCGTACTTTTTACTACTTATTGCACCTTTTTCTGTTTCCAAAACGTCCAAAAAAACGTTAAAAGTTGAGCCGATTTAACTAAACGAGCATTACTTTGTTTGTTGCCGTCGGCGGCTGCAGAATTTTAACCGAGGCGGGGGGAGGGACCCCATCGGAAAAAATGCAAAATGGGCAGGCACTATTTTCAAACTCTCGAACTACGATACTCAAAAGGCCTTTGTTTCAATGTTTTTTTTAATGGTACTTATGCGAAAAGAGGGGGGGAAAAGACAAAAAGATGGCGGTGGGTTGGGGGGGGGGGAGCACGCTCCCCAACCTGCGGACAGTCTTGTTTGGTGTTCATCAACAAAACTAATAACAAACAAAAATGAAAACGTTATATTAAGTTCTGGCAGCACACGTAATAACGGGAGTATTCGTTGCAAGCCTCCGTACAAAGACAAAAAAAAAAACCTCACTGTAGTCGTATTGGCTTACGTGGTTGTCTTGGTACTTACTGCAAAAAAGTGCCAACATTCCCTCCCCCACTTCTTTTATTTAAAATTGAGCATGATGCAGTCAAATCATTTAATTCAACGCAGCTTTACAACTGCAAAACCAGTTCTTTTCTCTGAAATACTTTATTTCCAGTTTCCCTGTCCGGTTTTGACCAGTCGTCGTACGAGAAATGGAACGAATGACTTGTCGGTTGTTGTTATCAACCGAACATCTACTTTCCCTACCTCTGCATGGCTTCTACGAATTTGAATTAGCATTGATGCGATGGTATTTTTTTTTTGAGATTTTATTTCAGGAGCAGTGTTCAAGTTTTTATTAACGGGATTTTGCTCTTGTTATTTACAAATCCTATGCACGCTGCCCGTGAAGCTATTTTCAGAAACAGATATTAAGAAACAAAATTCGTAAAAGGCACGAAAAAAAAAAGGAAAAAAAAAGGTGGGCCAACCCATTTCAAAATGCGGCTTTGGAGAATGGCTTTAGTTCGCTTCTTAACATTGGTGAGTCCTTCAAAAAAATCTTACTGATACATTGGCCGTTAGAATCTGTGTTAATTTCCATGCAGGTACTGTTACAGCACCCGACCTCTTGCCGCTCGTTCAGGACTCATTTTTTTTTTAATTCTTGTTCCCTGGAATTGGAGTTCAAATTATAGTTCGGTTCGTTCAAGATAACTTTAATTTTTTTTTTAATTTGTGTTCTTCACAGCTGTAAGTTCCATGGGGATACGAGCTCTATCTCGTTTTTTGTTCAGCTAGTTTGGTTGTTTGTTGGCTGATTATTATTTTCAATTCAAATTTTTTTAACGACACTTTGTACTGCAATAACTGTTGAAAGGAATGGCAGAATTACAGGCGGCGTACGCGACAACAACGAGTTGTGGAAGCAATATAACCAATGGCAGCGGACGTAGCGTTTGATTTTAGGCCAGTGGCGTGGCAGCGCACACCTCTGCGTAGACGGCGCTGTGGATTCGATGGGTTTGTGCTTGTGTGGACTGAACGTTGTTTCCCCGACTAAGCATGCCATGCTAATTTCACGTTCACCAAATTAAGAAGTCGTAGGATTACAAGAGAATTAAGGTCCGACCCCCCACCCTTATGTAAGACTCAGCATGAGAACTTCCATGTTAAACGTCAAACTTCGAAATCCTATAGTTTCGCCCAGAATTGACATAGGCCAACGAAATTTGGTATTTAGGGTCGTGCACTGCAATAAAAATTTTAATGACAGCAATCGAAACGTTCGGCGTCCACATTATGGCAGTTTCTTGTTGTTGTTGTGCTTGTTGTTGGGACTCTTTGCCCTCACCAGGAGACCGAACCGATGAACCGATTTTCAAGTTCTATAGCTTAAAACGTAGGTATGGACATGGCCCAGGGCCTTTAGAATGCTATTTTAATGAGACGACAATATTCTTGAGACGGAAAGCCAAATGGGCTCGAAATTTTGCTCTCACCTCTAGACATCGAACCAATGAACCGATTTTAAAAATTTATAGCTTAAAATGTAGATATTAAGAACGACTAGAGCCTTTTGAACGCGATTTTAGCATAACTGCAGTATTCTCGTCAGCAGAGCATTTGTTATTGCAGTGCACTGGGCAGAAATCATAACGTGCAAAACAAATTCTTGCAAATCGAGCAACAAACACGAAATTTGGTCGCAAGTCTTAGCAGTACATATTGAATCAGCCGTGGACCCTTCTCCCCCCAGGAAATACGTCTAGGGGCCCTCAGCGCCCCCCCCCCCTTAATCTCCCCAGCACCCACTGTACCCCTTACCAGAGGCTTGGACAGCAAATTTTTGCAGCTCAAGCTAAAAACAAGAAATTTGGTGCACAAGTCATTCTCAGCAGTACAAATCGAATCAGCCATGGAACCCCTATAATATACTCCCCAAGGTTCCCAGCATTCCCCTGTAACCCTTCCCTGAGGTTTGCTAACAAATTCTTGCAAATCGAGCTAAAAGCTTGAAATTTGGCACACAAGTCATTCTTAGAAGTACAATCGAACAAGCCATGGAACCCCCATAATGTACCCCCAAGAGCCCCCACCACCCCACTGTGGCCCCGCACTTAAGTTTGACCAACAAATTCATGCAGTTCGAGCTAAAAGCATGAAATTTTGTACACAATTCATTGTTATCATTACGAATCAAACTAGCTATGGAACGCCCATGCATGAAATCCCCAAAGTCGTCTCAGTTCTACCCCTCCACCCCCGCTGCCCGCTTCATGAGGCTGATACCCGAAAAATTATTGTTGATCGTACCAAAAGCATTCATTGTGGTACACAATTATTCTTAGCAGTAGAAATCGAACCGGCCATGAAACCTCATGAAATACCACCCCCTGTGCAGCCCCTGTCCAACCCCATGAAGCATCGGTGACCAGCAAATTCTTGCTGAACGTACTATAAGCATGCATTGCAGCATTAGAAATCAAACTCCATGTGGAACCCCAAGAGATACACCCAAGGTCCCCCAGTGCCCCACTGTGTTCCCTCCACGAGGCTGATGATCAACAAATTCTAGTTCGATTTGTACTTCTAGAGATAACTTGTGTATCAATTCATGTTTTAGTCCGATCAGCAGGAATTTGTTAGTCAATCACCTCATACAGGTGAGTGTGGTGGGGTCGCAGTAAGGGGCCTTAGAAGGTATTTCAAGGTGTTCCATAGCTAGCTCGATTTGTAAGCTAAGAATTGACTTTTGTCCCAAATGTCATGGCTTATAGCTCGACGTGCATGATTAGCCCAAATTCTGGCCCGCAAAAGCTGTACTACACCTGAAAAGCGAACAAATAAACTGATTCTCAAGTTTTATAGCTTAAAACGTAGGTGTGAAGAAGGCCTAGTCCTTTTGAATGCTATTTTAGTGTAACTATAATTGTTGTTGTTGTTCTTGTTCGGGAAACTTTGCTCTCACCTAGAGATCGAACCAAAGAAAAGCTATTTTCTAATTTTATAGCTTAAAATTGAGTATTAAAAAGGCTCTCTTATAACAGTTATTTTAAGATGATTATACGGTATTCTTTTCGTTGTTATTCTTGCTGGAACAAGAAAAGAAATAACAGATATTAGTATTAAAAAACGCTTAACCGCATAAAATGCGGATGTACGCCTAAAAAAACTTAAAACTCTAAAGGAACAGATATTAGAAAAAGACATGTAAGCCATCAGCGTCGCACTAATACGTGTAAAAGAAGCTCCAGCTTGTTGTCTGGGACGCTGGAGATTCTTTTGCACATATTAGTACGACGCTAATGGCTGACAAGTCTTTTTCTAATTCTGTTCATTTGGAGCTTTAAGTTTTATTTAAGGCTTACATCCGGTTTTTATACGCTTAAGCGTTTTTTTAATTCTGATATTGTCTAACCGCCACATTTGAAACGGATTTATGGCAAGAGAATGACTAACGAATGGTAGCTGACTAAAAATATTTTTGACAGTACACTTTACACGGAGTATGAAGTAATAGATATCCGTGAATCATAGGCGATTTAACGGCTATAACTGCTCGCGAGCAAGAAACGGCTAGTCCAATATCGAGGGGGTGGAGGGAAACTCCCTTCAGCCCCGAGATATTGAACTAGCCGTTTCGAGCTCAAGAGCAATTATAACCGTTAAATCGCCTATGATTCACTGATATGTATTTTTATGCTAAGGTGTGACGTCAAGCTAACTTATCGTCTTATTCGATTTTTTTAAAGACTTGTTTGTAAATTTTATTTGTGAATCATAATGAATTTAAGAATTTTTACATGCGACTCATGTAAATTCCTGAATGGAAGTTCCGGGTTGGAAGCTTCCTATGTACGAAGGCCGACCGAATGGGAGAGACGTTCCGTAATATCGATGTTTGTGTTTTGTGTTTCTGTTTGTGTTTGTGTTTTTTCTACTTTAATAGTTTAAATAAGATGAGTGTATAAAATGCGCTATTCGCTTAAGTCTCGTAGGTTTTTAGGTGAATTTCAAAGTGTCAGTAGCCTAGTTTTTGTACCGTCGGAAAGAAAGGTTTCCGGGTTGGGCCATTCCTCCATGGGTGGGGGCCTAGCATAGTACGTGAGTTTTTTTTTCCGTGCTAGGCTCTCAGGTTGTAAATGTCCCTGTTTATGCTAATTGCAATGAAGTGTTCTGGTTGAATTTGTGTTGTGTATGGTAATTTTGCAAAGTCGGGTCATATGTCACATGGTGGAGTAGGGTTGTGTAGACCCCCATAAAAAGTGTTAGATTATCAAAAAAGTGTGGGTTATCAAAATTAACCCGCTGTGACGTCTGTGGGTTTTCACATTAACCGTATGTAACGACTACTCTTTTAGCATGGGGATGTGTTAGCGTGACGTCACCACCGTGCATTAATTAAAATTAAACATATCTCGGTTGGGAGGTATATCCTTTTACGTCCAAGGAATCCTCTAAGTTTCTTAGCACCATTCACGACAAGACTTCTTGCCAAACTAGATTACCTAACGTGAACCATTTAAATGAATTGATTTGGCTGCACGGGCACGAAGGTTATATTGACGGCCAAAAATCTAGTGAAAGCGGTTTGTCGTTCGCTCACTTTCGCCTACTGGTCAGTCACGGTCCATGGTCAAACCGGGTCCAGACGACCAACACAAGATGCTGGACAAACTGGTTTCTCGTCCATCGAGTCAAGATTCTTCGCAATGAGATAAATTTCAATACTCTCCATTCACTCCAGACTGCAACCTCCTGTTTTATTCACGTTGTTGATCAACGAACGAACGAATTAGTCATTATTGTTATTTTTAATAGGGCACATACAAGACTAGGCT
The DNA here is from genome assembly GCA_023313725.1 of Lithobius niger. Classification (NCBI taxonomy): domain Eukaryota; kingdom Metazoa; phylum Arthropoda; class Chilopoda; order Lithobiomorpha; family Lithobiidae; genus Lithobius; species Lithobius niger. Next base: position 118,766 of record JAHWFP010261238.1, read on the forward strand.
TAGTGCTTTATTGGACATTCATTTATTGTTGTTGATGCATGTATGTATCATAAAATTGAATAAATTATTATTATATGAATAATGTACTTGATTATATGATAATTACGCAAAATTATTATAAGAAAAAATGGGAAAATACAATAGAAAGGGAAACAAGAAAAAAAAAAACACAATTGGTTAAAATTGCCAATAATCAACATGGGAAAAGAGGCTTGAATTTTTTTAATACCATACACTTTTCAGAAACCGCCACAACAAATGCGAGAAACTTGAAACTAAATAATATAAAATACAAAATGAGAGATTGTATACTGAAACAATAACTGCACAACTGCAACAATTTTATAACGTATATAATGCTTTTATGATTGCTATTTTTTTAATATTATATTATGGCAACTGACATATTTTTCACACTGCTCTTATAAATTAACTGAAACTTATAATTCGTACACATACAAATACTTCGGTATTTCGTGCAGAGTGTGGGAATAAAGTAATTATCATTATTATTATTTCTATTATTATTATTATTACATTATTGTTATTATAAAAAAAAAACAATTAAAAGATTGGATGATCATGCAATAACATTGAATTTCCATCTGTTATTTGTAGTCTGATACTTAATCACGTGTTTTTCATAATTTGTTTTTATTAAGTTCGTTTTTTTTCTTGTATTGCTAATTATACAATATACTTGTATTGTGATAAGCTTTTTTCTTTCCTTAGCCACACCATGTATTCTTAATTTGTTTGCATCACATATGCAAATACTGCAATGTAGTTTATGTGGTGCTTATTTGACACAATAAATAAAAAGATAATATTAAAAAAATTATTAATAATTATTTTAACACCTGGCTGCATGGAGGACGCCAGGCAAAAATCTCCAACAAAAATGGAAGTTGTAATTAATCAAAATAGAGATTCGATCCACGGCGGCGGTTGTTTCATCATCAGATATACAACTTGTACATTTTAAATTTAAAAAAATTAACAACCGTTATACAGCTTAGTTTTAAACGCGCATAACACAAATTTAAACCATGAGTTTGGGAAAAAAAAACATGCAGTATTGGACTCTATTCCTTGTTAGTTGCAGTCCATACAGAAATGACTAGAATTTCCAGCCCAGCAACCCTGGCTGTTTCATAAAGCATCTGGGCCCCCCCCCCCCCTCTCCATGTTGCAAACGGTTTACGCATCATTAAACAATTATTTTTTGCTGGCTAATAAACGCTGACTGAGCGAGCGAAAACGTCGGCGTATTTTAATCGTACCAAGCATCGTTACCGGCCACGTTGCAAAGTAGCAATGATGAGCCTCGTGCACCGTTGGCTTAAAGTGATTGTTGCAGTTTAAAGTGATTGTTGAAGCAATTGTTACCTACACGGAACTTCGAGGCTTATAAGGTGTAGATAAAAAAAATATATATATAAAATCGTCCGTAACCTATATATAGTGCATATGGTACACCCCGATATTTCAAAGAATTGTGCATAGTTTGATTGGAATATGCCACTTTGCATATGGGTACCTTAGGTCAATACAAAATATTTCAGAGGGGAGCCACCACAATTTCCATGTAGAATACCAAAATAGCGGTCCCCCGCCCTCCTTAACCGTCAACAAATCAAAAGCATAATGTGAAGTAAAAACGTTCAGCACACAATTCTGGGCAGGAAAAGTGATATGCATTTTTACGTAAAAGTAACGCTTGAATCCCAAAATCGTATTTAAAGGACATCACCTTTAATTCGCGTGAACACTACTTTTTTCTTAAAGAAAGAATTCACAAGGTAAAGGGTAAACGAAGCAAGCAGTCTGCAATAAAGACTGGCCTTGTGAGGATACAAGATACACTAGTCTGAGAAAGAAAGAAAAGACTACTGCCCCGACTAGGACTCGAATCCAGGACTTCCCGTTTACTAGCAGGGCGCTCTAACCACTGCGCTACCGGGGCGGGTACTTGCTGTAAGTATGTTTGTGATCTCTAGGTCACCACTGAGAAAGACTGAACAGCTACTTAGCTCGACTGGAGCCAGTACCCGCCCCTGTAGCGCAGTGGTTAGAGCGCCCTGCTAGTAAACGGGAAGTCCTGGATTCGAGTACCAGTCGGGGCAGTTGTGTTTTCTTTCTTTCTCAGACTAGTGTATTGTGTATCCTCACAAGGACAGTCTTTAATGCAGACTGCTTGCTTTGTTTACCCTTTACCTTGTGATTTCTTTATTTATTTACTACTTGCATTATTTCTAGTGCGAAGGCCAAGAATCAAAGTTGCTTTCCCTCCTTGTATGTATGTTTGTGATCTCTAGGTCACCACTGGGAATGACTGAACAGCTACTTAGCTCGACTGGAACCTGTAGCCATACCCGCCCCGGTAGCGCAGTGGTTAGAGCGCCCGGCTAGTAAACGGGACGTCCTGGGTTCGAGTCCCAGTCGGGGCAGTTGTCTTTTCTTTCTTTCTTAGACTTGTGTATTGTGTACCCTCATAAGGCCAGTCTTTAATGGAGACTGCATGCTTCGTTCATCCTTTTTTTCAATTGGTTGTTCAAAGTTCAAAGTGCTATCGCGAGCCCTCTAATAGTCCGAAATGGTCATGCTGAGAATTTTCTGAAAGGTGGAGATCTGTTCTTTCCATCAATCCTAACCTAAATTATTTAATTTAGATAGGGACCGTGCTATGCCCATTTAAAGGCGAAGAGATAGGCCCCTAATGGTCTGAAATGGACATGGTTAGAATATTCTCAATGCGGGATATCTATACTTTTCATCAATCCTATCCGAAATTGTTTAAATTAGATAGAGACCGTTATGCTCATTTAAAGGTGAAGAGGCTGATAATGGTGAAGCATCAAACTCGTTCATTGATTTTCGAATTCAAAGTGCTCTTGCAAGCCCTCTAATAGTCCGAAATGAACATGCTTAGGAAATTCTGAATGGTGGGGATCTATTCTTTCCATCAATCCTAACCGAAATTTTTTAGCATAGGTACAACTACAATATGAGCATTACAATGGCACTTAGAAATTGAAACTAGCCGCTACACCTTTAAACGGGCATAGAACGGTCTCTAGCTAAGCTAAGCAATTTCAGTTAGGATTGATGGAAAGAATAGATCCCCACCTTTCTGAATATTTTTAGAATGTTCATTTCGGGCTATTAGAGGGCTCGCAAGACCACTTTGAATTCTAATATCACCATACGCTTTCGCCGCTACGTCTTTAAATGGCATAGAACGGTACCTTTGTAAGCTAAATAATTTCGGTTAAGATTGATGGAAAGAATAGATCCCCACCATTCAGAATATCCTAAGCATGTCCATTTTGGACTATTAGAGGGCTAGCAAGAGCACGTTGAATTCGAAAATCAACATACGGTTTGCCGCTTCGCCATTGTCTCTTTATCGTTGAATGAACATAGAACGGTCCATATGTAAGTTAAACAATTACGGAGAGGATTGATGGAAAGAATAGATCCCCTGCTTTTGGAATATCCTAAACATGTCCATTTCGGAACGTTAGAGGGTTCGCAAGAGCACTTTGAATTTGAAAGTCAACGTATGATTTTGCAGCTACGCCATTATCTCTTCGCCTTTAAATGGGCATAGCACGGTACCTATCTTAAGTAAATAAGTTCGGTTAGGATTGATGGAAAGAATAGATCCCCTGCTTTTGGAATATCCTAAGCATGTCCATTTAGGAACGTTAGAGGGTTCGCAACAGCACTCTTTATTTGAAAATCAACGTTTGATTTTGCAGCTACGCCATTATCTCTTCGCCTTTAAATGGGCATAGCACGGTTCCTATCATAACTAAATAATTTCGGTTAGGATTGATAGAAAGAATAGATCTCCCGCTTTCAGGAAATCCTAAGCATGTTCATTTCAGGCTATTAGAGGGCTCGCAATAGTACTTTGATTTAGAACAATTAATTGAAAAAAAAAGGAGTGTTCACGCGAATTAAGGGTGATGTCCTTTAAATACGATTTTGGGATTCAAGCGTTACTTTTACGTAAAAATGTATGTCAGTTTTCCTGCCCAGAATTATGTGCTGAACGTTTTTGCTTCACATTATGCTTTTGATTTGTTGACGGTTAAGGAGTTACAGCAAAAAAAAAAAAAAAAAACCTTTTTATTTGGGGGGAGCGCCATTTTGGTGTTCTACATGGAAATTGCGGCGGCTCCCTCTCTGAAAAACTTTGTATTTGTCTAAGGTACCCACATGCAACGTGTCATATTCCAGTCAAAGTATGCACAATATTTTAGTGTACCACATGCGCTACTACACTCGATCCATCAGCAGTTTCTGTTGGAGTTTCTGTTGGACAGTAGTAAGACTCCGTCATAGTGCGGTGGATTACAGCACCCAACTTGACGAATTTATTTTTAATACAAAATGCAACCAATTTGACAAGAAATTTTAAGAAGTCTTGACTTTTCGTGTGAAGACAGCTCAGTTGGTAAACGCGTTGACATGTAGATCTAAGAAGGCTGTGATGATGGTTCGAGTCTAGGCACTCGTCGTATTTTTATTTCAATAGGTTGGTTGCAAAGCACAGGCGATATAGCACAGGTCCTGAGTTAGGGCGCGTTTACGCAACGAGAGATTCTCGCTCGCCGAACGCCATTTGCTAGTTAACCGTTATTTATTTACTATTAGTTTCCTATTTCTACTAAATGAATGCGGTAATAGATAACAAATTAAATGTATTATAAATAACAAAACGGATAAAGAACAAAGTGCAACAGTCATTTTAAACATTGCTACAACATTGTTGTTATTTCACGTTATTTCCAAAATTCGCTATTCTCGCTCAAATAACAGCTTCTAGCAGTGATCAGACGACAGCAGAATAAATAGCTGCTCGCAGCGAGAATTCAATCGGTGCTTTCGAATCGAAGGCAAACCATCGAATGGCGGTATTCAAAAATCAGTACGTCGTCTTGTACTGCAGTAAAAATTGGTTTTTTTTCTGTCATAAATCGACACTGTCATGTTGCACGCATCGTAAGTCATGTCGCTTGGAAGGAGAAGAAGGATCAGCGTCCATGTTGTTACCATGGTGACAACACTGAAAGCCACATTCTCCGGTAGAGGCGAGAAGCAACCATAAACCTTAGTATTAATCAAGTCCGAGAAAATTTTCATTGCGTAACCTCCCCATAGTCAAACATTAGACTGCACTGAGTTCTTCTCTCCTTGCCTTCTTGGATGAGAGTGCGGATTAGGGCGCGTTTATGCAACGACTCGCAACGTACATTTTCTCGCTCACTAACTTTTAATTGGTTAATACTAAATCTGCTGGCTGCTTCTCGCCTTTACTAGAATATGAGGCTTTCGAGTTGTCCATGTGTAGTGACCACGATAACGACACGGACGCAAATCGTCTCCTCGTGTCTCGCGACACGAAGTACGATGCATGCGGCATGACAGCATCAATTTACGACAACAAAAAAACAGTTTTTACTGCAGACGGCGGACTGGTTTCGGAATGGCAGCATTCGATGGTTTGTTTTCGATTCGTTAACCCCAAAGTGGACATCATGTTCCATTTAAGTTTGAATTCTCGCTGCGAGCACCTGTTTAATCTGCCGTCGTCCGATCATTGCCAGAAGCTATACTTTGTACGAGAATAGTAAATATTGGAAACAGCGTGAAATGACAATTGTATTATAGCAATGTTTAAAAATACTGTTGCACTTTGTCCTTTATCCTAGTTGTTACTTGTAATACATTTAATTTGTTAACGTCATACTGCCGCATGCATTTAGGAGAAATTTGAAACTAATCGTAAATAAATAATAATTGACTAACAAATAGCGTTCGGCGAGTGATAAGGTCTCGTTGCATAAACGCGCCCTAACACACCTATTTGTCAAACCCGAGATTCTTGCTTACCGAACCCTTCATGTGCGCCTGTTTTAAGCAAATACCTTATTTTTTTACATATCCCTCCCAATTCTTCCGCATCTCCAACAAAGGAAAAATAACTTACGGCGTTGAACTAATAAGAATGGGAAACAATGAGGGGTGGAGGAGCTTTTGAGATGGAAGCCACGCTTTACACATAGGGTTACAATTTGGTTTGGGGACAGAAACTGGCTGTGACGCCACGGAGCCTTATTAGTGTCGGTATCACCAGTGGTGTAGTGGTAAAAAAAAAAAGTTGGGGCAGTTGACGGTTGGCGAACCCGACCAGGGAAAGTGGCATGGAGGGGACGAGAAGCAAGTCTTCCAAATAGAAATGCTTAATTTCTACCTACCGATTGGTGGTGTTGCCGTAAATTTACACGGGACAAAAAGTATAATTTTTTATCATTACAATCCGTTTGCTGACGTTAATATTGCAGCTAAAAATTAAAATAAACGAAAATTTCGTACTGATTATTGTTCAGATCTCGGCTGAATGAATGCATTATTATTATTGACATTTAATCGCTGCGATTAATTGTTAATGCTGTGTAGGAAGTGGCGAGGGCGAGGAGTGGAAGAGTGGAACCAAGTCATCTGCCTTGCTAACAGAGACGCTAGAGAGAACATTATTATGAATTGCTGAATGCTGATAGTGGCTCTTTGCAGTTGTGGCGCTGAAAAAAACTTAATAAAGGACGACATATTTTGCACCATCTACATTAATAAAAACGAGTTGCAGTGTTGTAAAACCGCCACCCGACCCAGACGGACACCCGTCTAATAATATATAACAGTAACAATGCTGCGTTCATTGTCAACAACACCCGGCCACCCGTCTAACAATAACAGTATTCGATTATTGTAAACGGAATGATTGTTGGCAATAAAGTAAAAAACTGATTGTTGCCAATAAACTGAAACGATGAATGAATCTGGCTGAATCTGGCTGTTGCAGACATAGGGCCTTAGGGCTTCGGGCAGATGACCAGGAGTGGTTAACGCTCGTTAAACCCTTTAACCCTTTTTTTAACGATGAATGAAACAATACTTCAATTCACGTATATGGATCTTAATATTAAGCCGCTGGCTAAAGGTTCTGTCGTTGTAGACGATTACAATTAAATGATTAGTGAAACTCCGTTAAATATTGACAGCGCTTTACATTCTGCCCAGAATCATGTACAAAAAATAACATATACGAACCCATGGTACAAAGGCGTATTTATTTATTTACGGTGGAAACATTCATATGAAAGTCCATGAAGTCCGGGTCAGGTCAGGTGCTGATTGAGTGAGCGAAGCGTATGAAAATCAGCGTTAGTTAGACCGTGTGCGCAAACTGAAACGTAACTTTTAATGGCTAAAACAAAGGACGAAAATTAAAGGATTAGTGAAACTCGGTTAAATATGGAACAATGACAAAACCGGCGGGAAAAAAATGTAGACTTTGCTGTACGATTTATCTATTTCCGGTGTACAAAGGCGCGTTTATTGACTTCCGGTGGAAATATTCATATGAAAGTGCACTGAGTCCGGGCCAGGGGAGGCGCGGATTGAGTGAGCGAAGCGAACGAAAATTAGCTTTGTTAGCCATCATGCTCAAAAATACATAGACGGCATACACGCTTTCCACAACAAACACATGACAGCGCAAGCCGTCCGAATGTTGCAAACGGTGGATCAAACACCACCCGTGCACCTCCCTTAACCGCTTGCTAAAGGTTCTGTCGTGGACAATTGAAATAAAAGGATTAGTGAAATTCGGGTAAGTATTTTATTTTTAAATGAAAAGGTTAAAGGTTTCGACTTTGCTGTACCAAGGCGTATTTATTTATTGCCACTGTAAATATTCATATGACAGTACATGGAGTCCGGGTCAGGGAAGGTGCTCATTGTATTGAGTGATCGAAGCGAACGAAAATCAGCATCTCTCAGCCAGTGTGTTCACAAGTACATAGACGGGATACACGCCTTCCGCAACAAACACATGAGAGAGCAAGCCGTCATAATGTTGCAAATGGTGCATCAAACACCACCCGTACACATCATGAGCTTCAGCTAGTATACTACATATAAAACTTAAAATTGGTTTTGCCTCAAGTGACTGATGCACGGAAAAAGGCACATCTGTAGGGTTTAAACGGTTGACAAACATTCCGATTTGAAACACGGAAGTGCGTGGATTGAGCGAGCTAAGTGAGCAATTTCCACGTAAACTAAACTTTTTCGGTGAGTTTCGCGCTTTTGTCTCAATCTTCCAATTACTCGTATGGGGATTATTTCTGGAGGAGTAGACGAACAAACATGCAAACAAACAAATCGTATGTTTTGAATAATGTAGATGAAAAGCAGACGTGCTGAGGAATGTGATGGACGAACTGTGAGCAATAATTGTAATTAGTTTGCGTCGAAATAATCAGCACATCGATTTTGTGACGCTCTTGGAATCAAAGAATTTACATGAAGCGTGAAACGACGCCAATGGAGTGAGCGAAGCGAATTAACGATATGGCTAGTTCGTTTTAAAAATGTAGATTTTACGCAACATTAGACTATTAACAATGCCGTGACAAATTCAGCTGTTGTGATAACAACATCAACGACTCTGCCTTCACATGGACACATGAACTCACAAAATGAAGTATAGTCCGCTCGATGGGATATACTTGGGCACTGAGCGCTGCTCGGAGCGGTTATAGGGCAAGGAGGTTAGTCACTGGAGTCTGTCGGCACGTTAAAACTATAGGCAATCCTTTAGGATGTCATAGTGGCTTTCTTCATCTTTTTTTGTCCCCCGCTCGTAGTTAGGTTTAAATAGCACCGAATTCTGCAGGCTTTGTTCTTGTATGTTGTTCTGGTTATTGTACTATCTTGTCTCAAACTTGTCTATTTTCTTTTATTTTTATTTTTATTATTTTTTTTAATCTTCTTTTTATCTCTTACAGTTTTGACGGTGGTGAGTCTAATAACACGTTGCTTAGACGTCTAAGAAAAGCAACAGTAGTGACATTGAAGAGGACGATAGAAGCCGCCACTAGACGCCGCTAGCAAACATCGCCGAGACACGCCAATTAAGGCATTCCAGGGCAAGTTTTTACTCACAAATATCCGGATATGCCCCTACAATTCGACAAAACAGAATTAAAGGTTAAAAATAAACCGCCACTGTTATTAAAGTACGGCCCCTGTGTATTTAGCACTAGCGACAGAGGAGAACCGCCACTGTGAACCGGTCCGTACTTAAATATTTGCTTGAACTGCTGCTTCGAATGGGATTTTAAAGTATTAATTTTATTAAATTACATTCATCCGTCGAACGTTTCGATAACAAGAAATGCCTCTTTCCGCGCATTTACTTAATAATCAAGCTATCATCACGGTTTTTTTTTTTTTTTTTTTTTAGTTTTATTTATTCATTTTTTTTTTTTTACTTTCCAAATACTGGTTTACAAAACAAATGATTTATTAGTCGTTCCACGAGAATATTTATGGATTAAAAAAAAAACTACAGTACTGCACTTAACAAAGTCATCACACAAAAAAACAGACATACAAAACAAAAATAAAACACAAATTCGCATTATGAAATGGAAAGCCTAACGGGCTCGGTTACGGTTAAAAAAGCCCCATACCTTTAAAACCAAAGCCCTACTACTGAGTTATGCTGCTCAGTTTTTTTTTCCAAAAAAATAAAAGTTATATGAAACTGTGGTTAGAAGGTAAATAAATAAACAATGTAGAGCAGTGACATTTGCCGCCATACTGGCACCAGTATGGGTTTTGGAGGGCATAACTACAAGGTGCACTACTTAAAAATGGAGGGAAAAACAACGGAAGAGCGGATTTCTTAAGCTTAAAATAACGTTGTTTTCTCCAACAACAAATATCGCGCGTTTTAGGTCTTAGAAATTACTCTTCACAGCATCGGCTTCAGTATGACGCCCTTCTGTTTCTCTCTGCAGTGCCCCTTGCAGTTAACCCATTAAGGCTCCAGCATAGAGTTATGTAAGAGATATCCGTGAGGTCTGGCCATTTTACCGCGGATATTCGGTCGTCTGCGAGAAACGGCTAGTCAATACTCGAGGGGGTGAAGGGAAATCGCACGAGCGCTGAATGCGCGGAAAAAGTGTTAGGTTATCAAAAAAGTGTGGGTTATCAAAATTAACCCACGGTCACGTGTGTGGGTTTTCAGATTAACCGTATATAACGGCTACACTCTTAGCATTGGGATGTGTTGGCGTGACGTGACCACCGTGCATTAAACACAATAATACTACGTCGTGTCACTGCTCTATAGAGACGATGCACGAGGCATCCACCCACCCAAATACCCAAAATGTTAAGTGGAAGAAGTACCATCATTATTACAGTTGTTTTTTTGCCGCATGAGGGAGGAAACCGGAGTACCCGGAGGAAACCCTCGTGCAACGGGTGGGAAACAACCGGAGAAAAACCCGTACGTATACATTTCCCATCGCCAGGAACGAACCTGGGTCTGTACGAAGCCAGAGATGTACATTGGGACTAGGACGCCTATCAAATCTGACGCCCCAGTTCACGCAGTTACCCGTGCACCCGGGTTACTGCGGGTTTTGTTTGTAATATTAATAAACTAGCTACCCCATGTATAACACACGGTATAACGCCGGGTAGCTACCCGGTATAACACACGCCAGTTTGCATTTTATTAACAAACTCACACTTTTACGTGTTTCGCAATAACTCGATAGGACGGGCTTACGCAACGACTCGCCTTTGCATTCTCGCAGCTAGAAGACACAAATCATCTGAAATTCTAACATGGAAGCGGTTTTAGCTCTGCCGGCTCACAACGAAAACAATTTATAATGCAAGTTCAGAGCGACTGGGAAAATTGTTTCTTTAGAAGGAATTCGGTATCTTAGGCCGGGTGCAAACGGACCAGAAAACGTGCGACAATCGCTGAAAAAAACGATACCACTAGTGCGTCTGAATCGACGGCACCTAGTATGTATATATAGTACAGCTATATGATTATCCAAAACTGATTCAGAGCCAAACTAAGCTGTGACATCATAACCAGTATTTGTCTTACTTGTTTTAATTCGAAAAAGAGCCTTCGTCCTTGTCTCTTTCTGTTATGTATATATTAAGACACACG
>JAHWFP010261238.1:136134-170385 GCA_023313725.1 Lithobius niger
CCTCTGCTAATGCTTTTGCTTTCGAGGCAGCGGAAGGCAAAGCATTAGCAGAGGTATTGGTAGCCGCAACTACCGCCAGAGCTCCGCGTAGGACGGGAAGAAGTAAGATGGTACATCTAGTTAACTTTCTAATCTATGGCACTACTATACGGGACTTATAATCGTACTTCGGCAGCAATGCCAAACCTAATCAGTAAACGCGAACACAACAGCGAACGTGCACGTGTGCAACGTGTGCAACGTGCACGTGTTTATGCATAGTTACTCGAATTCGAACTAACTCGTGAGCAACTAACAATAAGGTCACCGTCTCAGGCATAGTTGCACGAGCAATAGTATTGCCAAAGAATACGCAGGGTGTCACACTGTTTGTTCTATACTGCGGTAACGGAGTGTGATAAATGCAGAGTAAATAACTTGTCAGAACGATCTAAAATGTGATAATAAAACACTTATAGTCATGTTTTTCCAAGAATGGGCCGCGATAAGGAATTCATCGGATGGTTTTTATGTCGTCGGAACTAGTACACAATGATGTGTACTCCATTGTTACATCGTCTTAAAGTGGAGCAGAAATAACCTGTAGACCAGTCTGTATGTAATTGCCCAACAACAGCAGAAGTCGCCTGTCCATCACTTATCTGCATTCCAAATTTTGTGGCCAAATTGGCCATGCCTAAACTTGCCAAAAAAGTCCAATCGAGCTGAAATTTGTAATGGAGATAAGTGATGGACAGGCGACTTCTGTTGTTGCTTGGCAAGTATTTTCAGAATGTAATACAGGTTTATTTCCAAATTTATCTCGATTGAACCTCTTTAGGATAGAGCCCGTGGCCAATTTTGCGAGTTAGTTTTCTAACTAAAATATTATAAATTATTGCATAATTTTGCCGACCGTTCCGCCAACCAAACAAACACTGGAGGTGTGCCAACACCCTTAACCCCCCCCCTCCCCCCGCGAAACACTAAAACACTCTGCAAAATCGTCTCGTTTCGGTTAATTTCCAACGTACCAAGAACACAGTGACAAGGCCATCTGCGACCGCGATCGAACACCTTTGTCTTGAAACTTTTCGCTCGGCTCTGACGAATAGAAAATGTAGTGCAATGAAAGTTAAATTTCTTTCATTACCAAACGAATGCACGTTCTGCTCTACCAATGAAAGTGAAACGAAAGATAATTTGAAGAGCTGTATAAATGAAAGAAAACGTAGTGAAATGAAACTTGGATTTCTGCCATTACCTAACGAATGCACATACTGCTCTACCAGTGAAAGTGAAATGAAAGCTAAATTAAAAAAGTTAAACTAAAGTTACAATTTCTTCCATTATCAAACGAATGCACATACTGCTCTTCCAATGAAAGTGAAATGAAAGCTTAAATTTAACAAAAAAGAAAGCTAAACGAAACTAAGTTAAATTTCGTCCATTAAAAAAAGAATGCGCATCCTGTTCTACCACCTTTACCAGGATGAACAAAAAATAAATAAATAAATAAATAAATAAATAATGGTTATGAAGTTTTGCCTTCATAACCAGTTGTAGACACAATCAAAGAATTTATTTGTCCTTGGGCGCCCAGCGTTGCTGTAAAAAATCCACGTGTTATTCTCGAACTAGTTCATCGACGTCTATGCCTTGCGGTTAACTAATAAAGCTCTTTAAAAATCGAAAAAAGTTTTGAAAATGTTTTTTTTAGTCGTGACTAAACACGAACGGCCTTTAAATTCGAACACTGCCAACAAATTGTAGCATTTACCAGTTATATAAGAAAATGGTTTCAGGCTGAATCCTAATAATGATTATAAAGCGTGCCAATTAAATTTAAGGACAAAAAAATAATTTTGCAGCGACACGAGCACGCATACTTGCTTTTTTTTTTTTTTCAAGACTTTACGCCCAACTGACTTTCTTTTTCTCCGGCATCCAAACTGTCTAATTGACGTGATTCATGAACGCCATATATTTGTTCATTTAAATAGGAAATGTTTCTTACTCATTTCTTTAGGTCTATCTATATTCGTATTTTTTTTAAAGCTGTTTCGTATAATAAAATCTTCACTGATCATACAAAAAGTTAATTTCTTTTACGACCAATGCTTTTTTTGTTGTTAACTCTTCTAAAGGAGTGCTTATCACCTATACTTCGCTTCGTCCTTCTTGAGTTCGTTGTGATTGACTTCTTGAGCCAGTCAGATCGACATCGTCGTAGTTTTTTCTTTTTCTTTTTTCTTCTCTTGTAATTTAATTATTTAAAATACACGCCTCACAATAAGACAGAATCATTTTTCTTAGCTGCGTAAAAAAAAATTGACAGGTTTAGTATACCTTGATAAACGCCAGATAAATGAAAGAGAGACTTCGGCTATATACATAGGCGCTAGAGGGGCCTTAATCATGTAAAATGCTGCGGCAACACACAAAATTATAACTGTTGAGCCAAAAAAAATTAACATGTAAAAATTAAATTAAATTAAAAAATAAAATAATACCGAGTACTTTCCGAAACTCACCAGACAGCTCAGTGCTGATGGATGCTGTAGTTCATCAAAGTTAATCTTAAACGCGCGATTGATATTCCGATCTCTCAGAGTCACGTTACGAAGGAAGAATCGGACCCACGTCATCGGTTCTTCGTGGTGATACATTCGCTGAATCGTCCGACGAAAAGTTGCTATTGTGTACGCGGTTAACTTGAGTCCTGCAGATTGTATGAGCGGCTACGTTTTCCTGGAGGGGGCGGCATTAATCGACGGCCGCCATTGTTTTTGTAACCATCTTGGATATCAACAAGGCACTCTGCTACCAGAAACATATAATTGATTATCCGTGTCATTCTGGGGCGTACTCAAGATAGGCCACTAATAGGCAACTAAGACACTATAGTTGCTTATCTAAACATAGCTCGCCCCAAAACCAAAACTGGTATAAGAGAAGACGCCAAGTTTCCAAAAGATGTTGGCCTCAGAATGTAGTGATATCATTCAACAAGGGAAAGACGCCATGGTTAACCCTATTAACTAACAAACTTCATGTACTGTCCTCTTTTTAATTTTTGTTAAGCCAGGAGTGATTGAAATTATATGCTTTTACGACGAATTACATAAACGTCAACTTCTGAGCCGTAGAATTGCACAGTAAACCCATAATATGTCAGCAGTGTAAGTGTGACTATGATAATGGTATGGATTTTGTAGGCAAAACACACACACACACATACACACACACAGCGTGAACACATGGTGTTTATGAGTTGAGTAAAATTATGTGAAAACCTCAACAAGCTGCGCTCCCTAGCGCATTGTTTAAGATTGCCCTCGGTTTTTGGTCATTATCCTTTACATTGTTTACAGGAACTGCTGTGCAAAATGTAGTCCGCATAATAAAATATTAATAATATCTAGACACACGCTAGTGTGTCGCGCCAAGTTAGCAACAATCATCACAACAAACACCACATCAATTCAATTGTGGAGGTTGTAAACTATTGTAGCGCGGCGCCATAGTGTCAGTGTCTTATATCTTGAAGCATAGTTAAGCACATTTCAGGTACTTGACGAAAAATAATAATACGGTACAAAAGTTTAAATTGTTTTGAAATCAAGAGCTATGACCCACATGACAAGTATTAACTCGTGCAGGAAAGCCAGCTAAGCTGCTTTCAATGCAAAATCGACCCTCATAACGTTGCAAATGTGTAACTAGCTAGCTACTAGCTAGCTAGCTAATTCTAGTCCGCTCATCCCCATGTTAATTTCCATAGGGTGATTATTCATCGATACCGAGATAACGGGAAGGCTTCCAGCTATGAAATTGGACGAATGGCTGCAGTATGATACGAACTGCGTACCTTTTATGGTTTGGAGCCTAGGGGTGTAACGAGGATGGCATGGGATGGCGCGTAAGTACGAAAATATTGTTATAACCATTGTTAGTATTGTTGGCATCGTCTTTCATTGCACAGCCAAAGTTCGGACAATGACAACGTGTATACTGACGTGCGTGCCTAGACACACACTAGCGTAGCACGATAAATCTAAACAACGTTGCCAAAGAATTTGTATTCACGTCCAATTCACGAAAAATAAATCGACTCTAAAAACAAAGCAAAATAAACAAAGCCAAAAACTTGACAGTGGTTCGGCCCTTCAAAGGAATGATATCAACACACCAAAACTAACGAAATAAAACAAATTACAACAAAATTAAAACCAAGCCAAAAACCAATAAAGAGGTGACCAAGTTGAGAATGGTTCGACTTATAGGCAAAAGGTAGTAGCAAATTGTTGAAAACCAATTTCTTGTTGACGTGCCACTTTATTACACATGTGCACGGTAGTGGAGTTGAGTCTAATATACAATTTGAAAAAAAAGGACTGATATCATATCAAAAACCAAAACTGGTAAATGGGGCCGCCAAGTTCCGAATGGTTCGGCCCTTCAAAGGAGTGATATCAACACACCAAAACATTCGCCAACTTAATCGCACCGAATAATACTTTGTAAGTTAAATGAAAACTTGAACATTGCTACCGAAAGTAGCAATGTTCTAGTTTTCATTTAAAGTTCGAACTATTAAGCGGTGCGATTAACTTGGCGAATGTTTTTGTGTGTTGATATCACTCCTTTGAAGGGTCGAACCATTCGGAACTTGGCGGCCCCTTTACCAGTTTTGGGTTTTGATATGATGGCATTTAACTGCAAGCCAAACAATCATCAATACGATAGTTTTTAACAATAATCAGAAGATTCAAAAGGTTCACAAGTCTGCCCCTGGTATAAGACTTGACACCGCCACCAACAAAAATGTTGAATCGCACACCTCTATCACGCACTGCAGCAGCGATCTGTATTATAAAATCTAAAAGAAATATCCATCACAAATTTAGGTTTAAAATGTGTTAGTTTTTAGGACTAGTTTTAGGATTTGGGGCTAATTTGTAGCGTTTAGGCTTAATATTTACCTCCGATTTTATTTCGTGTGTAGCAGCTTACAACAGATTGGTTCGAGAGTTAGGCCTATTCCTTCATGCAACACGGATTTGGTTTCGAGACTTCACGTTACTATGGCAACGAGGAATCTATAAACTATGAGCGGCAGGAATATTATTGTTTCGTGCTGTGATGTAAACACGTCGTCTGCTCTAAACTTTCGTTTTATATATACTGCTTCACCTTGATACGATGATTTCAGGTTTCATGTTCAGGGTTCCCATCACTAGTGTAAACGCCACTTTCGTCGCCATGCTGAAGTGAATTTCTCCAAAGCATTCTTTTTTTTTAAATGCAACCAATGTGTGTTGTTAATGGAATCCTTTTGTTTTTTATGGTTGCGTTTCTTCCTGTAGGGGTTAAATGCAACGATCAAATGTTATGATTTCATTGAGTTACGTTGAAAAAGGTTATCAGCTAGAAAGAAGCAACCAAAATGTAATTTGTCTTGTCTTTTAAAGTTCACTTGCCTACCACCAGCATGGTTTATGCTTCGTCGGAATTCCGTAACTATTCAGGATTCCAGATCTACAATGGTGAGCGTTAGACTTAAATTGGAAAACTCGTAATTTCTTCCGTAATAATTGTTCGATTTACAGCAAATTTGGCTCAGCAATACTTTTGGGAGTATCAAGCGATGTACCAAATTTCATTCCATCCGACCATTCGTTTATGCTCCAGCCAGACTACAAAAGTGCAACCAACCAACCAACCAACCAACCTTTTGAAATTTGGTGTCAGTTTTAGGTTACGCTCCGCCAATCATTGTCTACTAAACTGTTTATTGGGAAGAAATTCCGTCCAGGGTTACCGCTCCTTGAATAAAAAAATTTAAAACAGAAAAATAATCTACATAAACCTAAACTAAACAAAACTAAATTAATCGTACTCAGCTGTTTTGCAGTCAAATGAATACAACGGCCACTTTCTTGGAAATATAATTAATCAGCGACCATTAATTATACCAAAATTATATTTTCATAAGGAGCTCACAATCAATACTTAGCAAAACCATAACACGACCAAAGGGGTGATATCATACAAAAAACCCATAAGAGTAAAGGGACCCATCAAGCTTTTGCCAAAGAAAGTAGTGATATCAGAGCCAAAATGGCTGCCACCAAGTTTTCCGTCCCGACCCTGATTACTCATTCTTAACTGACGCCACGGTGTTGTCAATTAAGCTTTAGTGATCACGGTTCGGACCACAAACTTGGTGGCAGCTACTTTGGCTCTGATATCACTACTTTCTATGGCAAAAACTTGATGGGTCCCTTTACCCTTATGGGGTTTTTGTATGATATCTTTTTACGCAACAAACTAGCCACGTGCCTTCTTTATTATTGAATGTAAAGTTGGTGCGCCCACGTGCACCAGGGAGCACGCAGTCAAGGTTAACGATATCACTGTCACTAGATGGCGCTCACCTAGCGATTCCAAAACGGTCGATGTATAGAAAAAAACGCCCGTGATGTCGCTATAGGCTTAACTTTACCGCCTGCTTCCTGGTGCACGTGGGTGCAACAACTTCACACTCAATAATTAAGGAGGCACGTGGCTTGTTTGTGTGTTCCTTCGCCTGTTGAAAGTAAGGGCTAGACCGAACTAGATAGCGGTAAATGGCTGTAGATGCTGCAACATGGCATTTGGTGGCAACGTATACTTACTTCGGTACCGGAGGAGCACATTCTTACAGAAAGCAACAGTCAGTAGCGTTATTTAATGACGTCATCATTGACTAGGGGTACAAACAAATGGGAGGAAACGCTTATTGTTACCACAGTGACTTTTTGGGATTTACAACCAGGGACGACGCTAGAATCACTTTACTGGGGAGGCGGCAGTAGGGTAGCAATCTTAGCCGGGAGAGGGGGGGGGGGGACCGAAAATACTACGGTCCCCTTCGGTCCCCTGCGGTCCCCTTACTACAACAAAAAAAAGAATAAAAGGAAAAATAACACTGTTGCAATTCGCTTTCTCGCACCCAACGTTCTCAACTGATTTCTACACCATTTTTTTGGAACATTTTTAAATCCAGCTGGGAAAAATATGATTTTACAACTCTCATAGTAAAAACTCAGCTCCATTGATGCGACCTGAAGTCCTTCCTATTGCTGTGAAAGAAACTAACTTAGTTTTCTTAATAAGTAACCAGAATTTTCTTCGTTTAAACGTTTGATTTTGGATCTGATGGTGGTGGGGGGGGGGGGGGGGCGCCCCCCCCCGGGGGCCCCCCAAAAAAGGGGGGCCCCCCCCCCCCCCCTTAGCGTCGTCCCTGTTTACAACTTTTTTTTCTGCACACAGGACTTTCATGAAACCCGAACTTCGGCGTTACAACATCACATAAGACGCACTATACAACCTAGGTCGATATATGGTAAACTGAACCCACCCACGCCATTGACCATCTTGTTCCAGTTTCATCAAAGTTTTGGGCGTTTAGAAAATATTTGTTATTGTCCTAATAAGCCACCGTATGTTGCAATCACGCAGAATAAAAATTGCCGACAAACAACAATAACGACAGCGAGGGATAACAAATTTCGTGAGGGTGCATTGCGTTAGGTAACATTTGCCATACGCGGTTGGTAAAGATACCACGAATGGTTTAGACAGTGTGCGACAGCACAAGGTTTATTTGCTGGCATCTTTGAACTCCAATGTGGGCCGGCTTAAAAGCACCGATTTCCAACGCCATGCTGTCTGTGCTTCTCTGCAGTCCTTGTCAAGCAACGCGCTAGTAACCACTCTATGACGTTACGTTGCGACCATTGCGACTGTAAGAATTGACTACCCCCGGGTGGCAATCACCCCTTTAATTGGGCTTAAAAAGGGAAAATTGTCTACCCAATCGCATTTTTGTCACGTCCTGAATAGAAGGAAAGCAGGAGAACTTAGTTCCTCCATCATTCCAACACACACACACGCCCACTAACCGCTTGACGAGCGTTTGTGGTACGCGAACGAAAAACAAACAGAGCGGCCCTAACGTGTGTGTACCAATGAGGGGAAAGTGGGTTTACTGTTACATGATTTGCGCGATTTAGCCATCCTCTTCCCCAAAGAGTATAAGAAATGTGTCAAACGTTGTTGAGGGCCCGGTTCATCGGCCTAAATATCAGGTGCCACTTGAAGAAGAAAAAAAAAAGGATGAAATGATAGAAAGAACAGAATTGATTTAGGGGCGCGTTCATTGCACTTGGGCTCTCCTCCCCTCCCCCACATCTTCTTTAGCAAACTATCCAATCCCTTTGGTCAACAAGAACTCACTCACTTGACAAAACACCAGGTCACTGATGAAACAGGAAGCAGAACATAGCTACTTGCCAGAAAATAAGCACTTTCACAGTCTGGCATACACAATACGTATATGGAAAACTACGAAAGTGGAAGTGGAACAATGGAAATTTACGGTCATGCGGCTACGTAACGGTACAGTTCGGTCTGTGTGAATTAGTTTCGTTCTGTATTCAAGGGAAGCCGTAGTGCACCCATAGGGTGGAAAGGTAAAGAATAAAACTGGGTGATTGCAACCATCTCGTTCAGTTCGAATCTTGACAACAAACGAGCCTAATTTTTTTTCTTGCTTGTACTTTGCCGCAAGTTATATGTAGTGTAATATTAATCTACATTACGTTGTTTGTTCTTAATAACCCTGATTCATTATGAGAACCCGAGTCATGCCCCTCCCCCCCCCCCCCTTTTTCCGGGGGGGGGGGGGGGGGAATCTCAAACATTTACATGAAAGTGTGAAATAAATAAATAAGGAGTTTGTCTCATTAGAAAGTTTACCAAAACAGGCTTCATAGAAGTCTCAAGAACACTGAAATTGCTCTAAATTGACCAGTTTCCTAGCTCGTACCCATTTTTTTTCCCCATCCCGAAGGTTCGGAAGGCATCCCTGAAAAATTCGTGCAAATGCGCTCGGTTCATTTTAGGTATAAGGACAGAATCGTTGTATTAACGCCTGCTGAAAAATGCACATCTAAAAAAAAAACTAAAAACATCTAAGTCCAAGAATGAAAAGCTAGCGTCAGGGAAGCAATAGAAAATAAATAAGAAATATAAATCGACGATACACGGAGACAGTTAACAAAGAAGCACGTCCAGTTTTGGAGGAAAACGCTGTGGACTTACAGTACACATCAAAGTATACCAGTTTATCCTCCGCACGAATTATGTGATGGCTGATTACACATTTCGCTAGTACACTTTGGGCGTGTGTCGAAACTAGAGGGAAGAGTGAGGTATATTCCTCTAAGCCACGCCCCTCAACCTCACCACAACCGATCAGTTTAGAAACACCACTGCCTCACTTGTCGTTCTCAACATTAGAAAAATCAGCAATAATCGCTGCCATATCTATTTTCAGCGAGAGACATATTAGGAAGAACATAATCGAAATGCTTATTAATCTCTGTTTAATTGGATTTTGTTTCTAAATTTAGACATTTTCCATATCTCACTTCCTACAGTTTAGAAACACGACCATCTCAGCTACTAATGCGTGATGGCAACCATGTTGGATCAGTAAGTGAGCGAGAAAAAATTTTCCTCACTTTTCTCAGCAACATCTCAGCTCCATGACGTCACGCCTACGTAAAGTGGGAGGAGTTTGGATCAGTCGCCTCGAGTTAAGAAACAGTTTTCCTCACTTCCCTCATACACCCCTCTAGTTTAGAAACAGCACCATTTTGTCAGTAGACATTTCGTGAGTACTTTATGTGTTAATAGTACACAGAATATGTCCTGGCAGTACACAGTGCACAGTGTCTTCAGAGTGGAGGAGGACGAGATGTAAAGTTAAAAAAAAAAACACCAGAAATCGGCTGTATGAATTAAAGGAACATTCCTCCCAGTTAGCTTTCGTGTTTGGCTCAGTTTTGCAACTTTACTTGGGACGCGTATAAATGTTGCAAAAGCATTCATATTCCTAATGTTTTTCCCTCGTCAGAAACGGTTT
Source organism: Lithobius niger (assembly GCA_023313725.1). Taxonomy (NCBI): domain Eukaryota; kingdom Metazoa; phylum Arthropoda; class Chilopoda; order Lithobiomorpha; family Lithobiidae; genus Lithobius; species Lithobius niger. Next base: position 146,090 of record JAHWFP010261238.1, read on the forward strand.
TACTACATTCACTCTAACTAATGTAAATGTTTCAAACGCTATTTCGCGCAGGATGCTCGAATGTCGTGAGAAGGTATGTCTCTTTAACAGCCGGAATATTGGTATTTTCGTCTAGAACTTTACTGGGAACGTTGGGGCCGCTATACTCTTTTCTGCTTTAAAAAAGAGCACCAAAATGGGAATTGAAAACTTTTAGTGACGGAGTGCTGCAGACAGCAGAAGTTTGGCGAGTGTTCCACGCACGAACAACACGCTTTCAGCAAAAACTTGGAAGCCGCGGAGTTTAGCCCGGGAAACGGAACCACAAATGCGGAAAGGATAATCATGAGTATAGTGCTGAAATTGGAGAACAAGATACGAGTCCACACCAAGCAGAGAGAGCGTGGGTGAAGAATGAGTAAAGCGATCAAAGCACAACAGAGTAATGAAACCAGGATACACTAGCACTGCATCAGTAATTGTACATGTCGTATGGTAGAATTATACTGGGGGAGGATAGAAATGTGCGCTTGACGGAGGCCTATACGCAGTTGGAAAGGCGGACACACCAAGGACACTACTAAATATTCTGAATGCGTGATGTGACGCCCTGGTCCTACGAGACAACTATGCCCCATGCCGGGGCATCTTGACGAACGTCTAACTGGAAAATCGTCTAATGGGATAATTGTCTAATATCTGCATAAACAAAAATCTGGAAAATCGTCTAAACGAAATATCGTATAATGGATAATCGTATAATGGATAAACGTCTAACTGGGTAAATGTCGAACTGCGGTTTCTGATGTTATATGTACAGACGCAGCGAGCGCGCAGCGCGAGCGAGGCAAGGACATTAGACGATTTTCCAATATACGACTTTCCAGTTTCGATACGCTCATGCCCACTTTCATCAGACCAAATTTACAGCGAGTTCCATGAGTAGAATGGAACTGGTTTGCACGCGCCACTTCATGTATCATTCCGCCATTCTCCCCAATATCTGTCAATGGGAAAACTTTACAAAACTTAAGGTAGTAGCATTTACTTGAAGTTGTAAATGCATCTCTGGCAATTCTAGTGTCGACATTTGCGTAGCTTGTCTGTCTCGTAATGATACTTTAAAAACCTGGAACTATTTCTTTTGAGCGGTTTAACATCCCTGGTGCGAGTTCGGTACTGCCTTTTACTGTGATCGTGCAATACACTCTAACAACCAGGATGAAGGGCGGATTAACAATGACGCAAATAAGGTAGCTGCCTCGGGCCACAGGTAGTCTAGGGGCCCCACCACTACGTAAAATATTTTCATTTTTTTTTCAAATGGTGATATCTTCGTTATATCATGTTTGTTTATCTTTATATTATATTATATTATATTATATTATATTATATTATATTATATTATATTATATTATAACATCATAGGTTTCGTTAACCTTATCGTTAAACTATCGATCAAAAAAGCTGAAGCTGCTCTTTAGCTGAGTGGTTTATCTACGTATGGTGCAAAAGAGTACACGTTTTCTGTCGCCCGTCAGGTTGTGTGAGAAACACTGGGTCGTATTTTTAAAAAAATTGGGAATTTTTTTTTAAAACTTCTTCGGTATAGTTTTGACGCTACATGTAACGTTGCACTTCTGCACCGGACCGAACAACAATTGGTCAGTTGGACACGTTTTAAAGGTATATTTCGAAAAATATGACCCACTCTTTCTGACTGAATGGGAGTTTTGATCCGGAAACGTGGTCACCAATTACACTTAGAAAATAACCTTTGTACTTTTAGACATTTTGAGGTGTACCTTTTTTTTTTTTAATGCGCCACCGCATACCCTGGTATAGATTGGAGCCCCCGATACTCCCAATGCCCCGGGCCCCACAATGTCTTAATCAGGCCCAGCCGGGATGACAGCAGAGCAAACAAACAAAAAATAATCATCTGGCATGTTAGTGAGACAAGTACCGCAAATCGCCTGTTAACAGCCCTGGAAAGCTGTGGCCCATTTCATCGCCCTTCCCCCCCCCCCCCAAAAAAAAAACTGTTTTAAGGTCAGAAATCGTGAAATTACCTAGTTACAGCTCCCTGAGAGGGGGGGGCTGTAACTAGTTCACAATTTCAAACTTAAAGTATTTTACATCGTAATTTTTCTGATAGAAATTGACTAAAAGCTTCATACATTCAAGGAAGTCAATGTTTCATCTTGTTAAATTGTGGTTTTTCTGCACCAAAACTAACCAAAGGCTTCATGTATAAAGCATCCTAAATAAACTATTAAACTAATAAATTAAATTTCTGAACAAATGAGAATAAAGGCATTGCGTTAATGCTACACCCAATCCAGATCACGTAGGCTAAGTGAATTTTCGCGTAACTGCCGAATTTTCTACGATCGTGTTCGGCCTAAACACCCTGCTTGAACAGAAGTAAGATTCGAATTGTAACTCTGTTGTGGCTAACCCCTTTTTTAATCGGATAAATTTGTATAGCCCATGGGCGTTTAATGGACGATGTGCGGTAAACAATTTTGTTTGTTTGCTCTGCTGCCAGCTTCCTGCTTGTTTTACATTTGATCTACTGAAGGTGTATGACGAAAAATAGCAAAGTGGAAGAGCTAAAGCAAAATTAGACTGAACAAATTCTTCTAAGGGAAGCTGGGGAACGTTGGGGCTAAGTTAGGGTTCAGAGGCTTAATAAAAAGGATTACTTTAGGTTGGGAGAAAAGAGCCTAACCAAAATTGGGCCTACTATAGGCCTAACAGCCAAAAATCCCCCTAACTAGGAGACCTAGCAGGGGTTGAGGGAGGACCAGCCAGTTGGCTGGCCCGAAGGCTTTCTGATTTTCCATGCTGGCCCCCTTGCTTAAATACATTTTGGTAACCCCTGACAACCGCGAAATAGCCAGAGTATTATGGGTAATGGAAAGTTCTAAAATGTTCTAGAGGCAGGAACCAGAAACTAAATTACAAGACATAGATAATGTCCACCTGTGTAAGATCAGCCACACAAGACTAAGATTGGCCATTGGCCCCAGCAAACATGCAAGTAAACAAGATTTGCGACAGTTTAACAAAGTTTCCTTAAACTAGCAATTTTTTTTATTGCTAGGAGTGTCAAATCAAATCAAACAGTGCCCTTTTGAATTCAGTGAAACATTTCCTACATTGCCGCGAACTGGGGAATTTTTACCACTAGATAAAAGTTGTTCGCCGCAAAACTTGCCGCAAGTAGCAAAATTCGCGCTGCCGGCCCCGGGTGCAAGCTGACGGCAATGTTGATTCCGTTGTTAGGTACGGTTTGTTAGACGTGTTTAGACATTACGATTAAATGGGGAGCATGAGACCCAGTCTACTGTATACAAGCGGCAATGTTTGATGAGTTTTCTGATGCAATTTGACGGATGGGTGGACTAACTGACGTCGGTTTCTCATCCACCCACAAACAACGCCATTGATCGTGGCGTCCCCTGCCTGATGGTCAAATTGACTGACTGACCAGCCAACAAGAAGGTCCAGCGTTGCTAGGACAGACTTACGTTACTGGAAGAGCCGCTTTCCCACCGGTTTTTTTTTTTTTTTTTGTCTCTCCCCTCGCACAAAAATGGGAGCTGAACTTCGACCTCGCTGAAATGTTCGGATTTCTTCAAGATCGGGTGAGTGGATGGAAGAAGAGGGGTAGAGTATGGATGGAGAACGCGGGGTGGGGGGGGGGGCAGCCTAGGGATAAGTCATTTATTTGCACTGCGTCACGTATAGGAGTAATGGAAATTTAAGAATTAGATACATCGAGAGGTGGAATTGGCTTTATTAACGCTGTAAGTGCGCCTGGTGGTGCAACCTTGAAGGAATCTCTCCTACCCCGACCGAAAATGGTCTGCTGCTCGATGAGACTTACAGACAAAAAAATAAGATGCACTAACACTGCATTAGTAATTCGACGTGTCGTATAGTAGAATAAAAAATATCTGTAATTGACGTATGAAGTTGGAACGGCAGACATACCAACAGGACACTACTAAAAAATCTAAATGCATGGTGTACTGAGGAATATCTACTATATTGCACATTACATTAAAAAAAAATTGTCTCGTAACGTTTGTTACTACGATACGGCAAATGAGCCAGAATCTTGTGTGCGAAGATGCAATCACTGACCAGATTAGTTTTCATCGGACGCTGATATTGGTTTTCTTACATAAAAACAAACTGAAATCTTCGTTGTTTTACAGTTTCCCGTACCCGTTGTTCTTGTTCATCAGACTTTTACATTTTTTAAATCTTCGAACACCATATTTCATAAATTCAGCAGGTAATTTGGTGGGGTGGGGGGTAGTAGGAGAAATCATATTGCGCTGAGGGTACGTGAGGTTGACTACTTTAAATTTATTTACACTTTTTAGGTGTATTAACAAAAGTTAAAATATTCACACGAAAATTGTGACAAAGTCCACATTGACTGTAACACTGCAATTTCATGTGGCCAATTTTTGTTAGGCTACTCAATACAAAGTACTTGTTTTACTAGTGTTTTATAATTATCTTTATTATTATTATTTGTAATTTTAAATCTGTGGTTAAAACTAATATCGAACCAATAAAACTTACGTGAGTCTTCCTGTTACGGATTTTAAAAAAATCTGAAAGTCAGAGGCCATTAGGAATATCCCGCCCTTCCCTCCCTCTGGCCAGTCCGCCACTGTGAAAAGACGACATCATTCGATTTGCTCACTCGTTCAATAGGAAACAACACAACACCACAAATACGCGTAATAAATACTGTAATATATCGCACCCGAAAAGCAGCGAGGATGGCGCAGTAATCAACAGCAATAGTCTTATACGAGCTTCGCATTCATTGTACCGTCCAGATTCAATCATAGAAATTCGGTGCACCATCCAGATAACCGCAAAGGTAAGTGATGACTCACTTTGTGTTGTTCTGCGCCATAAGAGTCGAACCATCTCGACGTACACGATAGCTTCTAACCGACCGCAATGTTGAAGAGCTGACTTGCCGAAATGCGCAGTTACACGCCGCAATTTTTCGTATGATCGGCGTTAGGCGCACACCTTTACTCTGAGGAAGCGCTGACGTCAGCCACTGATCGTGTACTATTTGACGACGGTTTTTCGCTCAGAGACCTTTTTAGAGGTTAGCGAACTAAAACCGCCCTAACTAAATTAACTACAGCATAATATCTTGTGTACTGGCGCAATGCAAATCACCCACCCGCATACTTGAATTTCGTCGGACCAGCATTGAACAAATGTGCCTGGTTTTGAGGAGATGTCGCTGACGTAAATCTGCTACCCCCGTTTTTTGGTCACAACCGCATTAATTCGACGTGTGACACGTCGAATTAAAAATACTGCATAATCCCAACATACTGAATAACAATTTATCTGAAAGGGTTAGTCCTACGATCTGTTTGCTGGCAGTGAGTGACTTAATTTTTCAGCCTCGCTGAAAATACCCCAAAGGAATTGACACCATTGGGGGAAAATGTGACGTTCTTGCAGACTGGTAGTGAGAGTAACTATAGTCAGGAATAAGGCACAAGATTCTTGACTTGTTGCAGATGGAAAATTGGCCAAGTCACCAATTGAATATTGAGTACTCAATGTTGTAGCTATACTCAAAAAATGACTTGGCTAATTTGCCGAATCAGAAGGCACGATGCTACCGGGTGTCAAGAGCCCTTCAAATTGTTGCCGCTCCCACCCAACAGATAAAAATCAAATAGTAGGTATCTGATTTAAAAAAAAAAACTACGTTAGTTTGTTTCACAGCGACAGGAAGGACTTGCGGTCACATCAATAGGTGAAAAATTCCTAAAACCTAACCTAGCGCAACTGTCCATTAATTTTATTTATTTTATTTTATTTTTTTTTTTTTGCAGTTTTCTATCCTCGTCTAGTCATGACCATTTTCGTATACGGTCGTGACACTGACATCTTTCCAATGGACGGCCAAACAGGCACGGCTATTAATGGGTACTACTTTCTAATAGTGAAAAACTGAAGAGCGTTGAACTGACCATCCAAAACACAATTTCACTTACTAACTCGGCTGGAGAAAAATCTGAAGGAATCTGAGATTATTTCAAAGCAATTTTTTTTATGCATTTAATGCACTAACTTTGCGCTCATATCTTGGTTGTAAACGTGCTTAACAGTATTTAGTTCACGGTGGTGACGTCACGCCAACACATCCCAATGCTAAAAGTGTAGCCGTTATATACGGTTAATCTGAAAACCCACACTCGTGACCGTGGGTTAATTTTGATAACCCACACTTTTTTTGATAATCTAACATTTTTTCCGCGCTGCACACAACCACTGCTCTACCACGTGACATACTTTGCAAAACTACCGTACACAACACAAATTCAACCAACATAAATAAGCACATTTACAACCTGCGACATTTATCGTACTAACACGAAAAAAAAAACCTCGCGTAGGCTACTATCCTAGGACCCCAGTTTCATTTTCATCTTTTTTTTTAAACTGTGTTCATGTTTTTATACTCACGTTCTTAGGCGTTTACATGTTGGTGACGGCCTACTGTTTCTCTTTGTTTTACATTTATTTTATACTGTGCAATTTTATGCGTTTACATCTTGGTTGTCGAATGGGTTCTTCTTTATAAAAATAGGTTCACAAGAGTCTCGGGAAGTTTTCCCTGGTGTTTTTTCTTTCCTACATGAAAATAGATTTCTGTTCTATTTTAGTCTTTTACTGTTTTACATTAGGAATGAGTTGGGGAATGAAACGATGCGATGATCAGTTTCTAGATCGATTAAGTCGAACAATACTGAGCATTTTCCTAAACTAATCCGACAGATCAGCGGCCGATCAGTTTCCCGTTTCTACTAAATGAATGCGGTAATAGATAACAAATTAAATGTTTTATAAATAACAACACGGAGAAAGAACAAAGCGCAACAGTCATTTTAAACATTGCTACAACGTTGTTGTCGTTTCACGCTATTTCCAAAATTTGCTATTTGCTATTCTCGCTGAAAGAACATCTCCTAGCAGTGATCAGACGAAGGTAGATTAAATAGCTGCTCGCAGCGAGAATTCAAAATCCAACATGGCGTCCATGTCGGAGTTATCGAATCGAAGACAAACCATCGAACGCCGGCCTTCAGAAATCAATCCGTCGTCTTGTACTGCTGTAAAAATTGTTATCTTGTCGTCATAAATCGACGCTGTCATCTTGCACGTTCATACGTCGTGTCGTGAGGCACGAGGAGAAGGTCTACGTCCGCCTTGTTGCCATGGTTACTACGTTCGAAAGCCGCATTCTCCGGTAAAGGCGAGAAGCAGCCAGCAGATTTAGTTAACCAAGTAAAAGCTAGTTAGCGAGAAATTGTCGTTGCGTAATCTTCCCTAAGGACGCGTTTATGCAAGGATAATTTTATCGCTTACTTTTACTTGGTCAATACTATATCTGCTAGCTGCTTCTCGCCTTTACCGGATAATGCGGCTTTCGAGTTGTCTATACGTAGTAACCATGGCAACAACGCGGACGCAAATTTTCTCCTCGTGCCTCGCGACACGACGTACGATGCTTGCAACATGACAGCCTCGATTTATGACAACAAGAAAACAATTTTTACTGCAGTACACGACGACGGACAGATTCCTGAATACCGACATTCGAAGGTTTGTCTTCGAATCGATAACTACGAAAAGGACGCCATGTTGGATTTTGAATTCTCGCTGCGAGTAGCTATTTATTCTGCCGTCGTTTGATCACTGCTAGAAGCTGTTTTTTCAGCGAGAATAGCAAATTTTGGAAATAGCGTGAAATGGCAACAATGTTGTAGCAATGTTTAAAATGACTGTTGCACTTTGTTCTTTATCCGTGTTGTTATTTATAATACATTTAATTTGTTGTCTATTACCGCATTCATTTAATAGAAACGGGAAATTAATCGTAAATAAATAACGGTTGCCTAGCAAATAGCTTTCGGCGAGCGAGAAGGTCTCGTTGCATAAACGAGCCCTAATTTTTCGCAGCTAGAATTGAATCGCGATGGCAATGGTGTCGTTGCCATGGTAACTACACTCTCTGTATTGGCAGAGTCCTACAATTGTTTGGGTAAATGCTTGCAGTCTTATAATCTGTGACAACAAGCTAAAGAATTCCTCCTGACGAAACAATTTTCGTCCAGTCGCTTCTTAACTCAATATGATTGATTTGTTTTCGTTGCGAGCGGGCTGTGCTAAAACCGCCGCCATGTTGGAATTTCAGACTATCTCTAGCATCTGGCTATGAGAATGCAAAGGCGAGTCGTTGAGTAAACGCGCCCTTACGTCATATTTTAGAGAGTTGCGGGGTGGGGGGTGGGTGTAAACAGAATCCACGTCCGGTTCATATCATCGAGGCCTGTTCTTCGAGGTAGCATCTTTGTATGGAGAGGCGCAACATCTATTGGTAGCTAGTGGCGGTTTTCGAAATAATAATTTAAATTTTTACGTAGATTTTGGTGGCAAATTTTTATTATCTATAAAAGTATTTTTAAATAGTTTTTAAAAATATAACTCAACCAAAGTTAAGCTATTTCTCTGCGTTTCAAAAAAAAAATGAGACACGTTCGTTGGCAATTCGTATGCAGGGTGTCGCCCTAGGTTGACAAAATACGGCAACTAGACAAATCAAAGGCATCGGCGGCGCTTTCGACGGCCATATTGCCAACCCAGTCTCGTAATGCTATTTTTCATCCAAGATCCGACCAGTACTGTAACTATAATAGGTTTATTCAGCAATCGGCCCGAAGTTCTGCGAGAACTTGTGTGTGCCGGATTACAACATAAAATATGCAAGGACATTGTGCGAGGAAAAAAAAAACAGAAATATGGTGTTTAAGTAGTGAGACATTTTGAAAGCAAGGCAGGAACATATGGTTAGACATTAGACTTGAAACTGATAACACCACTAAAAATCAGCACAATGCTAACAATGCTAACAATATCAAAAACATTAACAAAATCAGGGTCATATCAGGAACAAATTCCCCCCCCTCCCCCCCATTTATAGAGCCGTGCTTCAGCGTATAAACGAGCGTGTGTTCCCCTTTAGTTTGCGTTGTCAAGCGCGTTACTAAACCAGTATTAAGTTAACTACCAGCCAATGAATACGCTTGTTTCTTAAAAGCGAATGACTGTTGACTGTATTTTAGCTTAGCTGGGACGCTCTATGTCACGACAGTCTCCCCCATTTGTTAATTATCCGTATACATAAATAACGCTAGTGAAGAAAAAAACTGCAATTCCGCCATCTTTACTAAGTTGATTAAGCCGAAAACCGCCTCGAAGAGCCGATGAGTCCGACGCTTCGCGCTATAGTAACGCAGCGCTGAGCGGATCGGAAAATAATTTGCTCGTTTAGGAACACTAACCTGGATAGTCCGAATAATGAAGCGCTGAGCTGTTCATTGAAATAAGGAAAGTGGTCATTGTGATGACGCAGCAAGAAGTCTGCATACGCATTGCGCCTATATATACAGTACCTTCCTAAAGCACCGAACCAAATGCACCACTGTTGGTGACAGTTCAGCTCATTTCCTACTATAGCCAGCCGTGTTGATGTGGCTTGCTTACGTCAACCACCGTCAGCGATGAATCGGTTTCCGGTACCCGCGCATGCTCAAAAGCTCCACCACTGGCAACCACCCGCAACCACCTCCCCGAGATGGTTTGGAATTTGGCATTGCTCGCGCCTGGTTAAAATCATTAGCCTAGCCGGGTCCAATCAATTAGCCACGTCTGGTCACGTTAAATGTATGACGTAACGAGTGCTCTGATGAGCTTGTTGATTTTGCTGCGCTGTGATTGCAGTTTCGGAAGGTACTAAACGGCTGACGCAACGTCACTGCGCACGCGCGATGTCAAGTTTGGAGCCAAACTGTCTCTAACAGTGGTGCGTTCTGTTCGGTGCTTTAGGAAGATACTGATACTGTCGGCTGTCAGTAGAGGAATCCTGCAACCAGAGTGGCGGCATTCTGTGAACTTGAAGAAGCAACAATTCTTTCTTCGAGCATCGATGATGAATACCGGCACTCGATGCACTTGTAAGGGCAGGTCGATTATATACTTGTTAAATACAATAAGAGAAATTCGCACTGAATTTCACGCTTAAACGTTTAACAACAGTTTGACTTATTTTTTTGTATTGTTGCATCAGCTTCCAGCAATCATAATTACAGTACTTCCAAACTCGTATAAATTTGTTGGTCATGGGGATGAGACAGAGGCGTAACTTCAAAATTGGGGCCCGGAGGCAGCAGTGCAGTGGGGGCCGCTTCATAAAAAAAATCAGTTATTGCCAACCAAGGTGAGAGCACAATGGAGGGCCCCTTTCATTAAAAAAAGAAATGCAGTTCAGAAATGCAGACCCCAGTCGAGCCCCCCCCCCCGCCTTCATAAAAAATGGTTTTGCAACACAAGGCGAGAGCCCAGTGGAAACGCTTTCCTTCATAGTAAAAGTTGCAGTTTTGCCACACAAGGTGAGAGCCCAGTGGAAGCCCTTCATAAAACAAATTGCAGTTTTTGCCACGTAAGGTGAGAACCTGGGGAAGTCCCCCCTCCCCCCCCTACCTTCACAAAAAAATAAAACAATTAACTTTTTGGAACGGAATACAGAACTTTTTTTACGAAACTGTGGCAATAACTTACTTTCTGGTATTTTGCAGTTACAAAGAAATATAAATTGGGGCCAGTGAGGAAGGCCCCCAAAGTCGGTGGGCCCGGAGGCAGCTGCCTCTTCTGCCTCATTGTAGTTACGCCACTGGGATGAGAATTCAGTTTGAGTTCACTTTCCGACAGTGAGGTAGTAATTAGTGTATGCTTCTAGGTTTAGTGACCAAGGTTCGAAGGCAATTAAGAACCCAAAATTTTAATAAAGCCATCTTTTTTGTGTCTTCGTGGGTGTCTCACTGTCGGGAAGTGAACTCAACTGAATTCATAAACAAATATAGTGTTACAGGTAAACTTTATAGGATGTTTATAAGAAGGGGCCCGAGCATACTTTCTATGGTTGGAAAGGGAGAAAAGGTTTTGGCAGAGAATCACGCTCACACAAGCGATTGTAGGGTCTTTAGCAAGGGCGTGGGCGTGATTCCTTGATTTGTGCACTAATTTGATATGCATTGCATTGAAACCTGACGCTTTAATACAACAAATAACTGCTGATTCCCCTTTTCTAATATATACAGTGTGTGCGTGTCCTTTACAGGGTTCCCACCAAAATACTGAAATCAGTTTCCCCGAGTTTTCCAGATTTTCCAGAGTAAATGAAGTCATTTTCCAGGAATTTTGCCGTAATTTTAGGAAGGAATTTTTTTCAACGTATTTTACCAGTTTTGTATTAAAAAGGCTGAAGCTTTTAGATGTAAATACATTATTTAAAATCTTTATTTTTTTCCCTGAGTTTTCCAGGTTTTTTGTAAAAAATCAGAATTCCCTGAGTTCTCCCTGAGTTTCAAAGATAGTTTAAATTTCCTGAGTTTTCCAGGTTTTCCGGGTTGGTGGGAACCCTGCTTTAGGCTGCTGCGGTTAAAGGTTTCACATGGACTTACCGCTTCAGCAACATTGTGGCATCTGGAAACCTTACAACAAAACTTATTCGTGCCCCTTTGCTGTCTTGACTTTGGTTCAGTTAAAGCCTTTGACAACAAAGGAGTTCGTTTTTGTTTTCTAATATAATGTAGTACAGCCTTAGTACTTACGACATTGTTTAAGCAACATTTTAAACACTAAACGCAACTATAAAGGCGATTATAATAATTGCCTTGCGGAGTAAGCATGGATTACGATTGACTAAAAGGAGTTCGTCTAGCATGGATTTAAAAAAAAAAAGACAACACTTGTTTTGTTTATGGCAGTTTAAATCATTACGTAATTAACTGCGCAGAATAGGTTCGGATTAAAGACTTCCGCGTGCAAGTTGTGCTTAGCATAATTTTTAATTTAATTTTTTTTTCAACCGATCCAAATTATTAAATAGAATTCATATTCGTCTTGTTATTATTTTTCCCGTTTGACAATAAACAAAATAAAAACTTACTTACCTAACGTATATTAAAAGCCGCGCCAATTGAAATGACCTTCAGAAATCGAGATAGTATTTGTTCAAGGTCCTACATCGAAAACGCACATGAAAAAAAAAAGAAAAAAAAATCATGCGGTGTATTTTTAGCTAACGTGAATAGATTGTAGATTGTAAGAATTTTTGTTACGTTATTAGCTCGGGTTCCAGTAAGCCGTGTTGGTAGGACGCCAGCCTGTCGGTTAGCCCGGAGAGAAAATGCCGACTTGGTAATTTGCGTCGCTCGTTTCGCTTGCTCCCTGACTACTTCTCATTCCAGAAACTATTTTGTACCATGCCTTTTGGCGTTTGTCGATTCCATCTCTACTAGGTGTTGGTCACGATCTAAAAATCAGTGGCCTTTCACGGTTAAAGCCGATCTTCTATTATAGTCTAACTAACTTGGTTAGGGTTTAACCTGAAAAGGGCCACGGTGGTCTGGGTCTAATTCATACCCAAATTCGTCCGAAAAAACGCAAGACAGGATGTAAGGTTGATTTTTTTAAAATCCCTAAAATCGTAAAAAGTAAAAAAAAAAAAAAAATACGTGTATGGTGCTCTATTGTGTGCGCGGTGTATCTTGAGTATTTTGTGAGCGGCTACGTCTTCCTGGATGGGGTGGCTTTAATCGATGGCCGCCATTGTTTTTGTAACCATCTAGGATATCAACAAGGCACTCTGCTACTGAAAACGTACAATCGATTATCTGTGTTCGTTCTGCGGAGAACTCAAGATAGGCCGCGGACACTGTAATAACACAAATAAGAGACCTAATTCCTGGGGTGCCTTAGAAAATAGACCATATGGAACTCAGGTTGCGAAGAAACACGCTGTTGCATGTTCTAATCGCGTAGATCGTGCGAAATATCGCCTCATGATCACCTGACCTAGCTTAATATTAGACGGTTGCCTGTACATATAGCATTCAAATTATGCTTCAGGCAGTAAACCACAGAACCGAACAAACCATGATCTCCGAGGTTGGTTAGTGAGGGTAATTGGGGGACAAGGGTGGGGGCAGTGACGGCGCTAAGTGTGTGCCACTGGGCCATGACCCCCCAAAATATTTAACGACCCCCCCCCCTCGCCGGCTCCCCTGTCCCCAACACTCAGGTCACTACCAGAAAAAAGAAACTAAAAATAATTGCAGACTAAACTTGACATCAAATGAATAAACTGAGCTTTCAGTTTTTAATTTATTTATGTATTTATTTATTTTTTTAGAATTTTGCACAAAATTCTTTTGTGTGTTTATGGGGCGTATTTTACAAAAAAAAAAACATGGACGGCATTGAAACTTACGCTACGTTTAAGGCCGTCCGCACACTGAGCGACTTGGCCTCGCGGCCAGGCCGTTGCAGCCAATGAGAATGCTTGCCGTTTATGTAAACCACGCATTAATCATTTTCATTGGCTGCAGCAACCTGGACAAGTCGCTCAGTGAGTGGGCGACCTACCTAAGTTGAATTAAACGGAGTAGAAGTACCTAATGCGGCTGCCTTGAAAAAAAAAAACCCTGGCCAACTCTGTTTCCAGATGTGCCCTCTGCTGCCCTCCCCCCAACAATTCAGTCCTGACACCGTTACTGGGTGGGGGGCAGGAGGGGGGGGGGGGAAACACCGCCCCAAAAACACCAAAGTGCCAACAAAACACGAGGGGTCGGGGGGGGGGGGGCCTTGCATTTATTTGCATTAATTCACTGTGTCAGGTGGGCAAGTTTATGTTGCGTTCAATATCATAATTTTACAAAATAAGTTTTAGAAAATAGTGATTAAAGTTTCAATGTATCTTAACGGCATGTACATATATAAACTTCTGCTTGCTGTTCAAAATAGCCTAATACTGTCTTGTAGTTTATTGCTGTCACATCAATGAGAGTCGATACGATGACGAATCGTTGTGGTGACGATTTTGGGCTAAAATGCTACCAATTCGTGACGTGTAGAAACAACGAGTTTTTCTTTTCCTTGTTCCATCTGGGTTAATTTTCGAACGCACACTGGTGTTCGGCTCCAGTGTCGCTTTTACTTTGTTTTAGTACCCCTGATTCACTGAATTTAGGAATTTTTTTTCATATACTATATACTACATACTATATAATATATACAGCCTCATGTCCTGCTGTCGTATCTCTAGCATTTTTGTGTATTAATATCACTAACCATCGCCAAGTTAATCTCATCAACTAATACTGCAGCTGACGTTACAGTAAACACTTAAACAAGCTATGGTTAGTTTTTCATTTTAACGTCTGAAGTACGTGTTAGTCGATGGGATGGAAATTGGTGAATGGTTTTGTCTGTTGATATCACTCCTTTGAAAGGCCGAACCATTCTCAACTTGACGGCCCTTTCATCAGTTTTGGTTTTTGATACGATTTGTATGTCATACAGACATGCTATAATCTCAAGTGCAGCACTGATGACAAACGCAAGACGACAGAAACCGAACTATTGTAATCTCTCAGCAGGGCACAACAATTGTGGACCAAGAGCCCAGCATTCAAACGTTGTGTGGCCTACTAACAACATTAGAAAACAAAAACGAACTCGTTTTAAGTTTAAGGCAAGGGTTAACTGAACCGAAGTCAAAACAGTAAAGGACAAGAAACATTTTCCTGTAAGGTTGAGATGCCATAATTTTGCTGGAAGGTTTAGTTCACGTGAAACCTTACTGCTGTATTGTTGTTTTTTTTTTTTTTACCGTTTTACTTGTGAACACAGTAAGCAAAAAGCTAATGATTGGTGTCTACGTGCGGTTTATTACCAGGAGCGATTAAATACCATCAACGTCTCTTATATTAATGTGGTCCCTGTAAATATCTGTTGCGGCCGGAACTCCAAGACCCGAATTTACGTCATGATCTGATTGCTTCGAAAGGATTAACCGTCTTGAATTTCGCCAACGTTAAAACATTAAGGTTACGCTTCTGAAATGATTGTAAATGAACACCTGTTAGTGAAAGACTCAGAACAATTCCTAAAATTAAAAAAAAAAAAACAATCCTATGACCTTTGGCAATGTCCAGTAAGGACCCCTATCACCTCCCATCTCAAACTGCATTATAACGCAGTTGTGCCAAAAAAGAAAGCGATAAGGAGGAGGATGGGCATGTACCTACTTTTGTGATGGTTTTATGTAGTTTGTCACATCAAGGAGCGGAAAGGTCAAAACCCTTTTTCCAGTTTTTTTTTGTAGAACTGGTATGAACTTGTAACCTGTAGAATACACATTCCTCATGAAAGGCGTCATCAAAGGGTTGAACGATCTCTTCGTACCCATTTCCCTTCAAAGCCGGGGTGTTTCCCAAATTCCCAACTTGGTGGGGGAGAGTGGCGCGCACAATATTTTAGAGAGAAATTTACGTCAAAAACGTGGTTTTCCCCCTCAAAAATATCATTCATTTTTTTTTTAAATACACTCCTTTTTTTTTTGGAGCTGTTGCTTTCTTTTGGTACAGAACGACGACAACGAAGACGGGAAGTGCAATTCTCATAACTCATAACTATTTCGTGTCCAACAGATAGACGATGGGAAAGGGGGAAAAAAAGTCGGAAAGAAAGATATTTTTGTGGAAAACGACAGTGGCATGGAAGTAGGGTAAGAAGGTGGGAGGGAGGGAGGGAGGGGATGGCAGATGAAGAAATTGCTCGTTACAATGGCGGCAGGTTTACATTCCCCCACTTTCCATCGAAGTGGTCAAAGACAGTCGGATTTCGCGTAAATCTTGGGGTGTGCCCACCCCAACCCTCCCCCTTCTATTAATGGTCTCTGCCTCCTTCATCCTTCATACGAGCCAACCCGTCCAACAAAGTCCCGCTGTGACGGATGTCTCAGAAATACCCTTTGCCAAGGAGGGAAAGAGTTTTTTTTTTACCCCCTACTCAAAAACCTCCCCTCCTTTCGACAGTATACTAACAATCTTGGCAACAGGTTATGTCTTCTGGACAAACGGATGGATGGCATACCAAAGGTTTTCATACTTTTTAGACCGCAAAGCAATTTTACAATCGGCGTAAAAATTCAACTTTTATTGTTTTTCTTTATTGTTAGGTCATTCCTCTAGAACTATACAATTTTTATTTATTTTTTTTTTATTTTTTATATTAGTTAGGTTTACCTACCACCGTGTAGTTTGTACGTGATTCGACGATTATTATTTTGGAGGTGGGGAGGAGGGAAGAGATGGTTTCTTACAAAAAGATCAATGCACTTTTAACAGAAAGTTCATTAGACGTTTAGACGTTGTTCTCACGAAGGGGCGGCAGGGGGGTAGGCAACGGCGGGGAATGCTGTACCTGGCTTCCTTCCACGCCGCACCCCCCCCCCCCTCAACCTTTTACATTATAGCTAATTATTTCATGTATCTGGTAAGATTCTGCTGATGGATGACAGACGGGCCGTCTATACCCTTCATTTCTAGGAATACTCCTGTCATCCTTATCCTTGGGCCCCCTAATATCTCTCCGCACAGTATTCAACGTAGCCTACGTTCAACATGCGTGAAAGATACAGAACTTGAATGTCCAAAGCAGTGGCGTTGCTAGCTTAGTAGGCACCCCCCTACGAAAGTTTAAAGTGCATTCCCTTTCCCTACGTCACCACCAACAAAAATTAAACAAATTTAATAACTGACTAAACTAATATAACTCGGTTCAATCCTAGTCTAGCCGCGACACGTTTGTCACTGTGCTGAGCTGCAGGGGGGGGGGGGAGATCCTTTTTAACGTGATTTTCTGGTTCCAACTGTTTCTCGCTGTGCTAACCTGATGCTGCAGGGAAAATCTTCTTAATGCGATTTTTGCGGAGGGAAGAAGACAGGGCTGCTACGATGATGTTGAGTATTGACGGTGCCGCAATTAAAGATGGTGCAACGCACCCGGGCCCAGGGAACAAGGGGCTCAAAGTTAACGGGTTTGGGAACCGAAATGCTTGTCTGAGCCTGATTTCTACAACTTGATAAAGTAAAACTACTCTCGCTGTTTAAGCCTTTTTCTTTGCACAAACGGTTAAGGGGTAAGTTTTACCGCAGGACATTTGAGGGATGACAAAATGCCACCTGCATAACAGACCACCATACAGCATCTCGCACTCAAAGCAATACGATTTGAAACTCTTTGGAGTGATTTGTGTCTAGTTTGCACCTAGCCCGAGGGCAAACTTGAAATCTCCTTCTCCGTCGACCATTCCTCTATTACTGATTTCACACTACTAAATTCGTCTCGCGCCCGGGCGCTCCACGGCGCGCCTCGACTGAGAGCCAGCCCTGGGCAGCTCGTTTCGGATTTCACATTTAAAAATTCGTAGCGGCCGTGTTTTCTGCATCTAGCGGAGGGGTGACTCGTGCAATCCTTATCCCACAACAATAGGACTGAGAAGGGGAGCAGCACGAGGAAGAAAGGTCTTTTGTGCAAGTAGACAGATAATACGCGGGGATAATCCCCTGGCGCGCGCCAGCACGCTTTGCTGTAGCGGCCAAGTTGGCTCGCAAATAAGCGGCCAGCGCGCGCTGGCGCGAGACGAATTTAGTAGTGTGAAATGGTGAGCGCGCGCCGAGCGCGAGACGAATTTAGTAGTGTGAAATCAGTATATCTCATAGAGTAGAGGTGTAATCGCGTCTAGGCCCGATTTAAAACGTGATCTGGACCTCTTGAACCGTGTTCAAAAAAGGCTTAAACATAGAAAACGAGACAGAATTCATTATTGTTTGGTCTGGTTTGGCAGCCCCTTTGTCCCCAAAATTGGGTACTTGTTGAGGGACCCAACATTTTGTCCTTTGCACCCTTCCTTGAAAAAAGTTAGTTGCGGCACTGAGTCTTGAGAAAGAGAAAGGAAAACTGACGATTTTTCTACACAGCGTTAACTTTCAGTTATCGAATCAAAAAATATTGATTAAAAATGTTTTGTATGATGACACGATGGCACCCAGCAATGCTCTTGAGTCCCCCCCCCCGCCCCCGCCCCCCGGCGCTACGGAGACTGCGTGGGCTCACGATACGTCACTGGCCCAACGTAATACTGAACATGGCCTGAACGACCATTTCGTGAGTTCTGTAGAGTCATGCATTACACAGAACGGAAGGGTCCACATAACTTCTGTTAGGCTGCCATCGGCTTACACGATCACAGTAGAACGATCGTGTACAAGTTTAACTCAATCGTTTGTATAAACGATTTGTTTTGGTTATTAGTACTCCAGCACCGTAAGAACACGGGCGAGATGGACATACCGCAAAAAATGGAGGGCCTCGAGCAGCGAGGGCCTTTCGAGCCAACCTGAACATTGTGTTACGCTTTGAGAGTTAATTCGTTAAAGACGTATCCCTGCTTAACTAGTCAACATTATATCATTGCGCTACTTTGCACAATCTTTTGCCCTCCTTCCAATCTGTTATTAGTGCACGAATCCAGCTTATCTCACTGGAAGAGCGAAGAGTCCGTAGAAACATGCTTGTTCTTTTTTAATTTTTTAATAACGACTTGCCTCTCTCTTTTAGAGAACACTTGGACGTGAATGAAATGCGTAAAACGAGAATGCATGGATACACTATACTGAAACCAAGGTTAAAACCAACAACTGTTGGAAGTTCTCCCTCTGGTTCAGAACCGTTACACCTTGGAACTGCCTTCAAGAACACGTCGTGAAGGCTGCATCTGTTGAAAGCCTCAAGAGACATTTTGATGAACTTTATAACCCTTTAGCAGACTTTTGTTCCCCTGCTGGGCCACATAAGTTTAGCTTCTGGCAGTTTTATGTTATGTTGTTTGTTATGTGTTTTTATGTGTTGTTATGTGTTTTGTGTTGTGTGTTGTTATGTGTTATATTATATTTTGATTATGTGTTGTGTTACGTTATATGTTGTGTTACGCGTTATGTTATGTGTTAGACTATATATGTTAACATGCTGTCGTTATTATCCTAATTATGACTTCGCTGTAAACAAAACCTTGTTACTAAACGGGCAAAAAATATTAGGTGAACTAAAGTTCGTTCAGTGGCTGAGGTAATGCGCTGCGTCCTTAAACATAATATGGATGGTAAATTGAAATTATTGCTGTAACTAAAGAAAGAAATTGTACATATTGCAGACTCCTCTCTATTAAAATAACCTCCCTGCCCGACTTTAATCTTTTTACAGTCGCGCCACTGATGGGCCTTATCAGTGTTTTCCTAAACCTAAACATCCATTTCAGTGCGCCCCTGTGCAAGAAGAGGGGGCAATGGGAGGAACGTGCCCTGTGTGGGAACATTTAATTTAGACTGTGTAACGATTTAGCTGAGCCTTCGACGGCACGTTTGTTCATGCAGTCCGGGGGCCTTGTAAAACACGGATCGAGCCAAAATGATTCAAAACGAACCAAGGTTTTTTTTTCCGAAATTAATTTTTCGGAAATAATGACCATCCCACCGTTCCATCTCACCTCTAAATTTTGTGGACGACCATTGAACTTTTTTCTTATTTAAAAAAATGTCCCGAGTAATGAATTACGATTTCAGAGATGGTGACGTCAGATGGTGAGCCAGCAAACTGCGGGAAAACGAACCTCTTGCTTATTTTTTTAAGTAACGAAGGTTGGATCGATTATGAGAAGCTGTACATTTACAAGCTGTACAGTTTGGACAAGTATCAAACATTACAAATCGCATTTTCCGAGCTCAAAGCTTGTCTGGGTAAGGACATGGCCATCTTCCACAGTTCACGATCGGACTTGACTCCACCTGAAAAGTTGGATCCTTCCATTCGCAATGACGATGTCTTTGATGATGTCTTGTATTGATAAACAAAAAGTGATTGAAATGTATTTTGCCCAGGACCGCCATTCCAACGCGAACGTGCCGTACTGCAGCCAAGTCTTACACCAGGACACCGAAACAAGTCGTACGTGACAATGCTAACCTACTCGTGTCATTTCTGCAAAACGAATTAAATTCGAAACGTATTTGCGAAAACAACAACGTCAGAGGAGACATGGATTTTGACGAGTTTAAACGTATGTGCCAATCGCGTTGGAAACGTCCATTCAGTTTTTTTAACGATCGATAAAATGCAACCATTAAGGAAGGAACACATACAAACACATGTTTAAATCATGTAATGAAAAAAGAAAGAGTAAATATCACGGATGATAAGCAAAAAGTAGTTACTCTCCGTAAGAAATTCGCAAAAAAGTTTATTTTGCAAATGATCGGTAAAGAGACTGGCGAAGAAGTGCTCCGCCGGTTTTTCAAGCCCCTGACCAAACCCTTGAAAACTATGACTCTTCCCACTTCCAAAGAACATGAGAAAAAAGAAGGCAAGAAAAAAAGTGAGCAAAAAGTACTGACAATGGAGGACGACAAAGAATTTGGTTTCTTCAAAGGAGGACAATTCCCCGAGCCTGAAGAGGTGTCCAATATCCCACTACCATCACCTCCCAGAGTTGAAGATGTGCTCGTCGATGTTGATCACCACCACTGACTCCCACATTCGTGTATGCAGGAACGAGCAATGGACATAAATACTCACCAGCTCTCTCCGCACATTCCACATCACATCGAGTTTCAACACCACCTCCCTACTTCCTCCCGGAATGCAACGAACCCTCAATAGTTTGTTGCCCAACGACTTAATCGGGCCAGTGGCTGCCTTCGTTTTAATAGCGTACTTTAGTCAATCGAAAGAGGCTGTTCTAGTCTTTGGGTTATGCCAAAACTTTCAGAATTGAGAAATGGAGATTGGGATAAGGACGTGAAAATACTCGAGAACGACATGTGGTAGCCAGAAAGCAATACACTGATTATGGGTAGTTGTGGAGTCTCTTGTTGTTTAAATACTTACAAGATGGCACCTATTCACATCATTTTTGTCTTGGTATCGTGTGGCTGCATCCTCAAAGATATGCCAATGCCATTTAACGACCCTCTAATAAACAAACCGAAAAGTAACCGATCAGCAAAATACTTGAAAATTATGAAACCCATCTGGGAGGAAATTAAAACCTCAAAAACTGGGAAAAATATGGCGAAAAAGGTTCATCCAAATCGAGTGAAATACATATGTTATGATGATCTGAACCAATCGGTGAACAGATTAAGGGTGGTGATGACCAAACTATGGCTCTAAACTAGCTGGTGGTGATGAGTTGTACCGAATTGGAAGAATATTAAACATTATAATATCCAGGCAAAAGTATGCGATCTATTGTAATACACATTTGACGATAATAAAAAAAAAATGGACAACTGGAAATGTTAGTTCATGAACTTCACAAACCAACAAGATGGAATTTTCCTCGATGTATCGTCAACGGACTGCGTCTGAATGATCTGTACGAGGCGGATTTGGACGATGTGACATCATATCTCATCACAACGAGGGTAACAAGTTTCTGCTTACGGTCATCAATGTCATGGCAAAGCATGCTGGGCCGTACCGATCAAGTCAAAGTCGAGACCGGATGTTACAGTTTCTTTTGAGTTGATTTTGAGAAACAATACAGCACCCGAGCATCTAGGGGTCGATCAAGGAAAGGGATTTTACAACATTAACTTTCTCGAATCGATGAATAAACATAAAGTAAAACCTATATAGTACATACTCGGGTGTGAAAGCGACCGATCATTGAAGGAGTTAATGTGGAAAAACTTTACGAGATGAGGAAACCATAAGTAGTTAGACATTTTGAAGAAAATACTTACACAGTACAATACAAGGCACCATCAAAGCATCAAAATGAAACCCTCCGACGTAACGATGATCAAAGATGAATGTCATCTTCGTTGTATCAGGTCCAAGATACCAAAAAAGTTACAGAAGTATAAAATTAACGATCTCGTCCGAGCATTGAAGATAAAAGGTAAATTTGCTAAAAGATATAAACAGACGTGGACCAATGAACTCTTTATTATAAAGCAGTATTGAAAACCAACTTTACATATTAAAGGAACATGGTGGCACTCCGGTACGAGGAGCTTTCTACAAATATGAACTACAAAAGATCTGCATGCCTGATTTATGCCTGGTTGAAAAAGTTGTAAGCAAGGGTAAAGGCGGGAGATCTTTGCTAGAGTGGGAAGGTTATGAAGAGAAAGATAGTAGCTGGGTGGATGACGTAACTAGTTTGATTTGAAAAACGAACTTTTTTTTAACAACGGAAATAACTTACGGGGATGACAACCTATGGTTTCTGTCAGACTGTTTTAAAAATTACCCTTATTTTGTAGACTCTACATAATTACATGACCTGAACTTGCCCTTGTCTGGCAGCTGGCACACTGCCGAATCATGTATTTTCTAGCAAACTACTATCCATGTATTTTCTACAAAAGCTGTATGAATTATACCAAACTAACGATTGCGTTTTCTGTCAAAATCCAACGTTCTACCATATTACTCCTAGAGGGTCACGTGACTCGAGGTAATATCATCCAAGAAGGCAACGTGTGTATGGAGGTGACCATCTTGGGACATGTGCCCAGACGTGACGTCATCCATGATGGTGACGCACGTACAGAGGCAACCATGTTGAGTCATGTGACCGGAAGTGACGTCATTGAAAATAGGGATGCCAATATGGTGGCAGTCATCTTGGGTCACGTGACGGAAAGTGACGTCATTCTTTGGCACATGACCTTGACCTTTGACCTTTAAAATCTCTGTTGATGGGCAAAAGTAGTCCTTTTTTCCCACTGGGCAATGCACCAAGTTGTCTGGTTAATGGGTTAACCTTAGCGGCCTTTTCTTGGTTAAATTATATCACTACTTTCTAAGGTTGACTTTTTATTTGGACTGGTGGTTTTTTTTTATCGTTTATTCGTTTTATTTTATTTTTTTGGTATAATAGAAATAATAATATAAAATAGTTTTGTTTTGTATAGTGCTTAGATTATTAATATATTTCTTAGACTGGATAAATTTAAAACCATGTAGTTCGAAATTAATGAGAATCAGCTACACACGAGGCCATAAACACATAACTCCCAATTTTTTTATTAACTTTTTTGGTTATCTTCATCAGGTCATCTTCTTTCAGTTCGATGCCCTATTGTCGATACACGATGATTAGAATTTTAACGTTTTTCAGTGATGGTGTTAATCTAAGTAGCAAACAGCAATCATCAGCTTACCTAGCGGGTTCAAAAGGTAAAAAACTGTAAAGAACATTTGAAACATTTTGTTACAGTGGCTGCAATGGTTCAGGGCAGCAGTAGGATTCTTGTGGACTTCACACTACAGCAACATTGTGGCATCTGAAACCTTACAGGAAAGCTTATTCGTGTTCTTTTGCTGTCTTGCTCAGCTAAACCTTACCTTAAACATCAAACGAATTCGTTGCCGTTTTCTAATTCGTGATACTTTGGCATACTATGTTATTCTTCGGCCAAAGATAGGTGTGAGGTATCCTTGCTGTTCTGTTTGGTTAGGCTACATTTTTATATTTGCATTCAAATACCTTTTGCGCAGCTTGGGATTGTTTTGTTTCGTTTTAATGTAACATATTATATTTTCTTTTGATTGATAAAAACATATCCACCTTTAAACACATGAATATTTACTTTTCTAAGTTTCGTTGTTGTGCTCTGTTGCTAGTCGTTGATGGATGACGTCAGGTATTAAGACATTCGTTTTCTTCTGGCAGTTTTGTTTCTGATTCTTTCTTTGCTTTAATTATCAACATTTTCTTCTGTAGTTTGTATGTTTTTTTTTTCAAAGGTGTCGTTTCTTCATTGTCTTTAAAGTTTTCTTTATTTTAATTTGGTTTCCTTATTTCTTTTGGAAAGTAACAATTTATACGAGTGTGTACATTTCGATTTTGACTAGGGATTTAAGTATTTACCTAAGGCTTAAATTTCAGCTGCCAAAGATTTAGCTTATTTGGCATGCTTCTATAATTGTACAAGCAGTCGTTTGCCCGTGCTTCAGTTAATGCGTAATCATATGATTAATGGTAACAGACGCATCCCCCCCCCCCCACCGTTCCAATGTCTTTATTTTGTAAAGCGTAGGGCTCTCAGACGTTCTGCCCCATACACCGGCATATCTAGTTCACCGTTCAGAGCTCCCCCCCCCCCCCACTCCCTTTTTCGCTTTGGCTTGAGCGATCCGTACCTTGTGAAAAATATGTCCTTTGTGCATGACGTCATTTAAGACTGACAGCGCAGAGAGCAGATTGTTAGTCGAGGCAACAATGCGCCAATTTCAACTCTTCAAGGCAACAACGCACCAGTTTCAACTTT
>JAHWFP010261238.1:170395-207894 GCA_023313725.1 Lithobius niger
TCATGGTGAGAGGCCGAAGATGGAGTGTGGGAACGTCGGGAAGAGCAAGAGGTTAGGTCAAGAGGAATGTCTACCATCGGAGTGTAAGATTTGTATGGTTTGCAGGGCCGTAGAAGGGGAAGGCGAGCAAGGCACCCGACTAGGGCGCCACGTCGAATTCCTGCTAACTGTTTAACCGCGGTTGTGCGTCATAAAGCACTAATATAGTTTTAACGAATGGTGTTGCACACAAGTCCACAACGCCCTAAGAAGAAGACATTCTTGCTTGTATTCGGTTTAGTGCTCGCTCTGCAATTTCCAGATGTTTTGTTAGCCAATTATTAGTTTTTTTCTTTAATAATCAGAAAACCGAAAACTGAAGTATATAAAAAAAAGTTTATAGAGAGGCACTTGGGTCTTGCTTCTTTAGGGGAGAATTGCATCCGAAAAATGTGAAAATTGTAGGAAAAAAACCCCCGACTTTTGGTATCCGGTTAAAGTATTTATTTTGAAGTGTTTGTTTTCAGTTTGTTATACCGCAATAGCTTACTCGCATCTCTTTATTATCTTAATTGAATTTTTTTGATCATTTGACAGCCAACATTTTCATGAAATCACATTTGTTTGATAAAAAAACAATTGCTTTTTTTTTCAATTCGCTAATGTTCGTAGTCTTCAACCACTTCAATTGCACAGTACAGGGGTGTCTCTCTCTCTCATTTACTAGGAGTATAGTTAGTATTGGTTATCCAAGCCTCAACATATTACTCGTGAATTTCATTTTTTTGAAATACGTAGTAGAGGGGGGGGGGAGCACCGCTCGCCTTGGGCGCCAAGAGGGCTAGCTACGGCCCTGATGGTTCGGGCTTATCCCCTTTTGGAACTGCCTTCCTGAGTTGATAGTTTTGGCCCCCTCCGTCAACAGCTTCAAAAATAAACTCGACGTACACTATGCAAATCAGCCAGACGTTATTTCTTTCTTTTTCGATTAACCATTTTTTTTCTTCCATTTTACCCAAATAAACATGTTGGGATGGTCGTTGTTGTCTTCCTAGGCATTGTTGATGACAGTCTTGATCGATGAGGCGATCTTCATTGCAGATGTTACGCCGAAGGAAATCTTGAAGGGGAAGAAGAGTCAGTTTTGTCCCTTGCGGAGTTCCAGATTTTTCTTATTGTTTTGATTTGGAACCATACGGCATGTTTTGGGCAGAGTAGCCTCTCAGGTTCGACGCCAGTGATGTTTTTGAGTGTGGGTTTAACAGTTGATCGTGAAGGCTCGCAGGTCTTTGGGTTTTAACTCGGACGGTGGTTTATGGAATGATTTGAGTTGTCGGGAGATCTTTGTGGAAAAGGAGGTGTGTGAGATCGATGACTGAGGCTTGGATTCCGCTGCAGTCTTGGTTTGTGGCAAGATTGGTGAGGAGTGCTGTTCTCTTGGTCAGGGAGTAGGGGTCACAGTGCTGAAGCAATTCTTAAGGTGCTTTCAACGAAGAGCCCAGGACGATTGAGTGGTCTCCGTTGGATTCAATCAGAGTGATCAAGTGGAGGTTTCTAGCTCCCTTGATGAAGGGGTTCAGTGGTGCATTGTAGGTTTGGATTGTTGACTTGTTTAGACCTTGAATTAGTGAGATGTTGAAGAAGTTTAGAAGATCTGACACAGGAGGATTGTGGATTGACCTTTCTTCCATGGGAGTGGGAGTGCTAGTGTTTTGTGGTGTGATTGGTGGGGGGAGGGTGCTGCTTTCTTTACGGATATGAGCACCCGCCGTTGGGTTGTCCAAGTGGGGGATTGAGCTTTCTTCCGTGTTATGAGGTGGTGGAGATAATAGAGGGCTTCCCAGGTCGAAAGTTCCCATGACGTCGAAAGTTCTTGATCTTGGGCGTGAGTTCAAGCGAGATTACGTCTGTGAAGAGTTGAGTCTGTGAAGAGGGGGAGATTCGACCAATAGTATGTGGAGAGGCACCAATTTTGATGGTGTTCAGTTTGTTGATTAGTGAGGTCAAAGCGTTGCTGGTGAGAAAGTACGTGATCCGAGAAGGCTTTGTTCCCATCTCATGGAAGTGAGGCTTGCTTGGGAGATTTAGTGATGGTCGTGGTCTTTAGATTCAGGTGGTTTTGGATTGAAATTTCAGGCTTGTTTTTGTGCTTGTGGGGTTGCAGAAGTGTTGCAACCTGGATGGGACCAACATCGAGAGTCGAGGGCAAGCATCGGGTGACTTGGAAAAGCGAGATTTCCAAAGTGGGACCTGTTGTCGTGACCCATGAAACGCCTTGGGAAGGTTAAGGCTAGCTGTTGATGATATTGTTGGAAGCGTTGAGACAGACATCAGGGGGGATGAGGGTCGTGGTTCTGCTTCCAGGATCAGGGATGATGGTCCTCGGTGAGCAGCAATGATGGAAGTGTAAGGAAGGGTCGTCAGCCAAAGTGATCTAGATGACTCAGGTTTTGATGACTTGTCTTCGCAAAGAAGATGGATTGAATGGAAGATCCTCTCTAAGAAGAATAGCCGTGAATTGAAGACGGTAGGGTTCATTGATGGCTGGAAAGTTGAAAAGGCGGCGAAGTGGGTTCGAACGGTTGTCAGGCTTGAGTTGCCGAGGGGGAAATGGGTGAAGTGGCTGATCAAGGTGAGGATGGCTGTGCGGTCGACTGTGATAGTGTCCTGTTGGAGGGTTGGAGAACTGTCCTTGGTGGCTCTGGAGCCAAGAGACAGAGAAGTCTGCAGCAGCGAGTGCTGAGGCGCAGAGCAGCAGGCTTTAGACAAAGCGTGGCGGCATGGAGGGCCGCTGACTGCAGGCGGTAAGCAGGTTGGAAATCAAAGATGAACACCTGCGGGCAGTGGAGAGGACTACGGTTTTCTCAGAGGCCTATTGTCGGCAGGTGCCAAAGGTCATGGTCGTACAGGTTTCGAACGTGGGTGGTGGGAGGACGGTTAGTGTAGGGCCAGTGGCGGCAGATCAAGGGCAGCATTGATGTGGTCGGGATGGTGGCCCGCAGCCGAAAGAACAGCCAATGGCGAAGAGGCAGCCGATGTAGGAAGCTGCAGGGGGAAAAACCCGTGAACAGCAACTTAAGTGAGTGAAAAATCCGGTCTTGCTGTTGTCAGAAAGCGGAGATATGGGCTTGACTTCGTGGCTTGGCTTCGTCGAGGAGAAGTGAAGTGAGAAGCTGAAGCGGTGACAGATTGGGCTAAGACAAGGACTTGCGCTGATCTCAAAGCTTGTAGAAGTGAACAGTTGGTCGGTTGCTGGTGTCGATGCGAGTGAACGGCGTAATTGTCTCCTGGTGTGAGCCAGACGGTAGTCATGGAGGGTGAAGTGGCAGCTGGAGGCGAAGTAGCAGATTCGTGGTGACTGGTGGTGACGTCCGAGCTGGCTGAAGGTGAGAGGGTGGAGATTATTTACTGGGGCCGAATACGGAATGGCAGCCGAATGTGGAGATGTCGATGATGGGCTGTCGATGAGTCAGTGTTGACCGGAGAAATCCATGTGGGACAGGATGTCATTGATGGGAAGATCAATTGGAGGGTTCCCAAATCCAGTCGGGGGAGAATGCAGTGCTTGGTAGAACTTGACTTGCTTGGGAGAAGGCCGTGAGGTGGGCGAAGTCCGTGAAGGCGAAGTGAAGCAGGGCGAAGAAAATGCACACAATGACAGATTAGGCCTAATCTGGGAACTAGTGTAATTTTAAGTTGTGCGGAGTGAAATCCCATTGTTGATAATGAGGATGCTTGAACATGTCGATAAAAACGATGAGAAGGAAACCAAAGGCAACAACAGATTAATCCAAAGCTGGGGCTTGTGTTGTCATCGATGCAGGAGATGGCAGTGAAGGCACGCACGCAGCGGTGGATGGTGGGAGTCGAGGTGGTAGCTGGTGGGGTGAAGTGGTTGATGGGCAGATGGGTTGATGTCCCACGTTGCCAGATGGAAAAGAATCCGGGCCGGCGGTGGCTGGGTTATGGGTGAAGGACAAGACCTCTTATGCGAAGCGTTTTTCAGTGTTGTCCGGGATTGGGTCTAGGGGAAGATGGTCTTCGTTTGGTGTAGACATGAACAAGCAAAGGGAGAAGGTGAAGTTGTCCTGGGCGAAGAGCCTTGTCCTGTAGTTCTTGATTTTGTCACGGCGAAGATAGAGGCAGTCAGAACTGGCGTGAAATGGGCGAAGATCGGGAAGAAAAGGTGAAAAACTGTAGTAGGGAAGAGGCTGAACAATGGGCAGTGGCAGTGAGTGAAGGCAGTGAGCAGTGCAAGTTGATTTGAAAGAGCGAAGGCCGTGCAAATTATGCGAAGGCGAAGCGAAGCAGGCTGGAGAAAACGCACATAGCGACAAATTAAGCCTAATCCGAGGCATGCGTTGTTAGCGATGCCGGGGTGAAGACATGCATGCAGCGGCATGACCGCTCTTGGAGCGAAGTGGCAGACAGATGGTGATAAGCTAACGAATTAATTCGGGATGCTGGGCCTTGCCTGTAGTCTAGGGAGAAAGCATTTTGGCAAGAGTCCATCGGTGTGGTCTGGGTTCAGGCCATGTTAAGGATGAACTTTGTTTGAAGCAACTTTGAAGTGACGAAGATGTTGCAGGTGAAGGGAGAGGGCGAAGTCGTTCAGGGCGAAGAGCTTTGTCCTGTTGTTCATGATTTTGTCATGGTGAAGACAATCTTCGAAAGCGGCTGACGGAACAGGCGATGACGAAGAGAAACCGTAGATGAAATGCGATGAGAAGAAAACAAATGCAACAACAGATTAAACCAAATCTGGGATGTGCATTGTTAGAGGTGCTGGCAGTGGTGATGAAGGCACACACGTAGCAGCAGGTGGTTCGTTGATTGGCCGGTGGCGTGGCAGATGAACGGCATCAGATGGTCCATCAACAGGAGCCGAGCGGCAGCAGTTGGAGGCGTAGTGGCAGACGGAAAGGTGACAGGTAGTGACGTCTGAGATGGTTGTGGGCTGCAGGCAAAGACAAAGAGAACTTGTGGGAAACGTTCGTCAGTGTAGTCGAGGTTAGGCCATGGTAAAACAATATTTGATTGCTGCAGTATTGAGGGGGCGAAGATGATGTAGGCTATGGCGATGGCGATGTCTTGTAGTTCTTTATCTTGCCATGACGTAGATGATCTTCGATAGAGGCAGTCAGAACTGGCAAACACGAAGAGGGTGAAGTGAAGGCGAAGGCGAAGTGCAGACCATGATGTTTGGATCAGGAAGATGGTGTCACCGCCTTAGGTGATGGATGCTTGGAACACGTCCTTGTTCTTGCCATGGCGAAGACGCATGTGCATTGGGCGAAGAGGACGTAATGGGCGAAAATAGCACAGCAGACCAAGATGGCGGAGCTGGGCAAAGCTGAAGAGAGAAGCGGAGAGCGACCGTTCATGGCCACGATGGAGGAAAAAAGACGGCAGGCCAGCCTTGCCTGAATGCTTTTATAGAGAGGCTACACACGTTCACGCGCAGACCGGTTACGCAGCTGGCCAGCTCTAGACAACTTTAAAACCATCGTTCGCGATAAAGCATCCTTCATGGAAGAATGCAAAAATCCACAGGTAATCTATGTTTCCGAAGGGCAACTAGAAACTGCGTTTGTGGAGTCTTTCGTTAGCAACTTTTAGGAGTGCACATACAACTGGCGAATTGACAGAATACCAAGCTGTGATTTTGCGGAAAACAGTGCTCCACGTTGTTTTTTTAACATATTCATTCTGACAATTTGGTTTTGAAGCTTAATTACAGGATCAATGCCATTCATGTAGATTCCATCCCAACATAATCGGGCCATGGCAAAATAAAACTATATCAACGAATTGCACGAAACAAGTTTTCTGATATAATAAATTTTGCACAGAAGAGCACGGAGCCGAGGAGTAAGAGATTTTATAATAATTGGCAGAGCGAGCGAAGTATAGCCAATAACGGACACCAAATTGCAAAATGTTGGTTGGTTGGTCCGTTGGACTTTTGTAGTCTGGATGGAGGCCAAACGAAAGGTCTAACGAAAAATAACAAAGTGAGAGAGGAAGCTATTAGACTGAACAAATGCGGGAGGGAAGCTGGGGAACTTTTGGGTTAAGTAGCTTGGTTTAGGTTTGGGGGAAAAGAGCCTAACCAATATTGGGCCTACTAAAGGCCTAACAGCCAAAAATCCCCCTAGCTAGGAGACCTACCAGGGGTCGAAGGAGGACGAACCAGTTGGCTGGCCCGAAGGCTGTCTGATTTTCCCATGCTGGCCCCTTTGCTTAAATCCCTTTTGGTAACCCCTGACAACCGCGAAATAGCAAGGGTATTACGGGAAATGGAAGTTTCTAGAAGGTTCTAGAGGCAGGAACCGGAAATTAAATCACAAGGCGTAGATATTGCCCACCTTTGTAAGATTAGCCACACAAGACTAAGATTGGCCATTGGCCCCAGCAAACATGCAAGTAATCAAGATTTGCGACATACTCCACCACCCACACGAAGCTCTGAAAATTACACCTCGCAAATCTTGTGTCTAAATTTGACAGACATACATCTTGTAACACTCTAACGTTGTTCAATTTGTATTTCAAAGTTGTCTGTAAGCTGAAACAAACACATACATCAAAGCACGTGTTAATACCACTACTCTTTAACTACTAAAAAAAACACTTTTTGTTTTTACTGATGAACATGAAAGATGACCAACTCTTCAGGTTTTTTAAAAAAAAAAACCTCCCGTGACCCTGGAACTATAGCCATGGGTCACGCACTTGCGTTCAAGCAAACGACTTTTGTGAAAACTGTGTCTTGGCAGACGATTTGACAACCCCAATCCCACCATTGAGAAATTGGGCTACAACTAAGTTTGTAGCCGATGAACATGATACTGTAAAGGTTTGCCCAAATGAGCCACCCAACAACCACCCAAGAACGAACAAGAAATTGCTCTTATGAGTCAAACAGAAACCTTTATGGTATCAACTGACAAAATTAGTAGTTTTCCTTACTGTTAAACGTCGTCACTAAAAGACAAACCAATTCGCAACTGTTATTTTAGAATAGGCGAAACACGAACTAATGTATGCCAATGAATGGGCAAAACCAAACTTCAAAAATTGCCACTGACTAGGCAAAAAAGAAAACTCCAGACCATGGAGGAAAGAGCAGCAGCTTCCCCTCCTTCTCATCATTCCTCCATTCTCCAGCCCAGAACTTTTGAATACTTACCAATGAAAAGGCAAAGACGTTATTGACACTGAATGGACAAAAGAACCTGGAACATGGCTTCCATGAGCCAGAACTACTGAATATCGTTAAAATTCATTATTTTTGAAAACCAAGCAAATTAAGTTGGGGGCTTCTGCAAAAGCCGAAAGAATTAGGTTGATTCTGGGGAAAAACAAAACCCTTTGGGGAAAAAAACCGTCGCAGTAATTACCGCTCTTTATGAGCATACCAACACAAATTGCACGTTTATTGTTAAGCCAACTAAAACTGAAAATTGCCGTAAGGCAACCAAAACGCCAGAGCAAAGTTTCCCCCTTCACTAAACCACACCCAACTTCGAAAATTAACTTTAAAAAAGTTCAATTGCGCCTTAAGTAAAAAATGTCCAAAGTAAAAATGTTTTTATTTTACCCCGTACATTCAAAAACAACAATAAAAATAGGCCTTAAAATAGGCTTTACGTCAAATACCCTAAAAACGGATTCCCAAGACACTTCTGCATGCCCCTACCAAATTTCAGCCGGATCTGAACACGTTAGGCTTAACTAGTGGCATAAGCCTAACAAAACAATGAAACTAACGACCCAGGCTTAGCCATTGCTCGGCTTACCCACGTTTCACCTTAAGTTCCCAAAAAACCTAAAAAGGACCTAACACCCTCCCAAACAAGAAATCCCTGAAGTGGGCCTAACAAAAATCCTAAAGGGAACCCTAACCCTTAGTCCCGACCAGCCTTGCTCCCTTGAAGAGAAAACCTAAAGGAAACATCCCGGCTTTCGGCACCAAGACGAAAAGGGAAGCTGGGGAACTTTTGGGTTAAGTTAGGGTTAAGAGGCTTGGTTTAGGTTAGGGAAAAGAGCCTAACCAAAATTGGGGCTACTAAAGGCCTAACAGCCAAAATCCCCCTAGCTAGGAGACCTACCAGGGGTCGAAGGAGTACCAGCCAGTTGGCTGGCCTGAAGGCTTTCCGATTTTCCCATGCTAGCCCCTTTGCTTAAATACCTTTTGGTAACCCCTGACAACCGCGAAATAGCAAGGGTATGAAATGGAAGTTTCTAGAAAGTTGTAGAGGCAGGAACCAGAAATTAAATCACAAGGCGTAGATATTGCCCACCTATGTAAGATTAGTTACACAAGACTAAGATTGGTCATTGGCCCCAGCAATCATGCAAGTAAACAAGATTTGCGACAAGGTCGGATTGGAATGAAATTTGGTACATCGCTCTATACCCACTAAAGTACTGCTGAGTCAAAATTTGCCGTAAATCGAACAATATTATTACGGAAGAAATTACAAATTTTTGAATTTATTTCTAACAACAGTGTAACTTTGGAATCCTGAATAGTTAAGGAATTCCAACGAAGCATACACCATGCTGGTGGTAGGCAAGTGAACTTTAAAAGACAAGACAAATTACATTTTGGTTGCTTCTTTCTAGCTGATAACCTTTTTCGACGTAACTCAATGAAATCATAACACTTGTTCGTTGCACCTAACCACTATAAGAAGAAAGACAACCATAAAAAAAAAAGGATTCCATTAACGACATAAATTACTTTCATTTGAAAAAGAATGCTTGAAGAAATTCAGTCAGCATGGCTACGAAAGTGTCGTCTACACTAGCGATGGGAATTCCGAATATGAAACCTGCAATCGTCGTTTCAAGGCATAGCGGTATATATAAAATGAAAGTTTAGAGCGGACAACGTGTTTACACCACAGCACGCAATGAAGATCTGTTCGCTCTACCTACAATAGGCCCAAAGCCTGTTTCCTAGTAATAATAAAAAATAAAAACTTTTGCAATTGCAAATGGTCAAGCAAGGATCGGGAGATCGCTGACAGCCTGCCAAAAATAATGAGGTACAATTCACATGGAGTTGAAAATTAGGGAGTGAAACGATTTAAAAGCAAGTGCACTGCGATAGGAGGATATGTCATTGTAAAAAAAAAAGACATGTGGGATTGATATCTTATGTCAAGTTTAAGGGTAGGACCACTGCTTCAATTTGTCGAGATTTATGCTGATTAAGCGCTTGCGAAATGCTTCTACAGAACAAGACGTAACCACCTCTTCGTGTAGAGAATCACCCGCACAGAAAAACACATTCGACGGAATCCAAGTGAGACGCCTGTATTGTAAGTTTCACAGAATGTCCTCCGGTACGAGTCAGTTTAGCATTTCCCGTTAAGCATGCTATCCAGGCAAACTCCCAGGCATTTTCCATCATTAACTCTATTAATTTGTAGGCACTTACACTGTTGTTGAAACAGGGATCATCTGCGAAGCATTAATTTGCTATTAACTGACAACACACTCCTTTTAAGAGAGAAATGTACAAAATCACTTTCGGGTACATTAAAGGTTAATAAATTTTCAGCAAACCATTCTCCAATTAAGTAAGATCTTGCTCAGCTTTTTCTGGTGTATTAGCAATGTTGTCGTCAACAGCAAAAAGAACCGTGCAATCAGCAAAAGAAGTAATACATGAATGAGTCTTTAGGTTATAATATAAATGTCGTTAATGTTTATTAGAAAGAGCAAGGGTCCTAAAACTGATCCTTGTGGTACACCTGTTCTAACTAGTGCACTGTCAGTAAGATGAGCATCAATTTGAGCTGATTAAGCGCTTCCAGAATGCTGCTACAGAACAAGACGTAACCACCTCTTCGTGTAGAAATTTCCAGACACCAAATCACTCGCACACGAAAAAAATTTGCGGCTGAGTTTAGGGCTACTTCCCGGAGTTGGAGGACGTTGTTGAAAACTACTTTCGTTGCCCACAACATGGAGTGGTAGGTAGCGAAGCTTGGCTTTTGGAAGAGCTGCTACCTACCAGCTAAGGTAAGGTAGCAGCTCTGATAAGTCTAGTCCGTGGATCTGGAACGTGTAACTCCTCTAATTTCACAAAGGTCTAACTTATTGAAATAGTTGAAAATGATTGACAGTGTCAAATGCTTTCCTTAAGTCCAGGAAGTTACCAAAATCAACCTTGGGACAGTCCAGTGCTTTATAAATCATCGTAAGCAAGTTTAAAACTGTGTCATACGTACTACGATTTCTGCGAAAAACCATACGGGTTGCTGTGAAGAAGTTTGTTTTCTTCCAGCAGTAACAAGCCTGTTTTGCATTGCCTTTTCAGGAAGCTTGGAAATGGTAGAAGAAATCAAAGCAATCGGGCTGCAGTTGTTGGGTTCTTTGGCCTTTCCTAAACATAGGAATAACAAATACAGTGTGCTTTAAAATATGGGGAAACATGCCAACCAATTTCGAAGGCGAGATCGAAAAGATTAACAAGCACTGGAGCAATGACGTGCTTCGATCGCTTAATTACGTTAGTCGAAATTCCATCATAACCAGGAGTTACTACATTTCCGTGCAAGTCCCACGACACCATGCACCATTGCGTGCATTAAGCACATTCCTGATGCAAATAGGGATAGGTACACCATTGGTTTCTTCAATAGACGACGACACAAACACCAATAATTATTGCAGTTAATTAGAGACAGTGTCATCACAGGCTGCGATAACTATTATTACTCCATTCCCGGAGGAATTCAGAACGGAATAATGAGTGATGACAGTACCATTAAGGAGGAATGTGAAATTCGTTGGGAAAAGAGGAATCCGCCAGAGACTGGAAGCAATAATTAACTTAACATTGTTCTCCATTTCCGGCGGGGCCCGCGCGACATACCTTCCGAGCGTCGCCAGCCTCTCGGCAATATATTTGTTCAAGCAGTTCAGAGCATACGAGCATCAATCACGTGACTGAGACAGGCGCGTGGCCCTGATGGATGGCCCATCTCGGCTTCGGTACCAAAGGGTTAACGCCGTTCTCCCCTCCTCCATTGTTGCCCAAGAGGGGGAAAAGAGTTACGGGAGGGAAAGAGGGGGTGGAGGAGGGGAGGGGGGGGGTTGCAAGAAGGCGGCCAAGTGGTGGTGATGCAAAGTCATGGTTGGTAAATAACAACTTGCTTTCTGTCGTCTTTCCTCATCCCCCTCCCACCGGTAAACAAGATGGCAGCACACCCCAACAAATGGGCGAGGCCGGAGCAACAACTTGGCCGCAAGTGATAATGTTGTACACCATCTCGACTAATTTAGACAGATGTTCACGCTCTCTCTCTCTCTCACTTGTCTTTTTTTTTCCCTCCACCCGCATGGTTTTGTGGTTGTAAAGCTGGTGGTAAAGGCTGGTTGATTTGAGGGCATTTACCAGTGACTAGGGAGTAACTTTAAACGGTGTTAACCCTTAATTTGATTTCGTATCCTGTATGATACATATTACAAACATGATAAATGTGCAGCACCAGCTTTGTTAAGGGTCCCCGAGGACCCTGAGAAAATCCGGTAAGAACAGCCTAGAAATTACCGTCCTCGTCTCCTAACCAACAGAACGACGGTTCGAATCGCGTGACTGACTTAAAACAAAAAACATTTGATGTGGCATTGTGCTAAACTAAGGGTTAAACAAAGCAACACAACGTGCAAATGTTGCATTTCTCCGTTTCGTGAGGGGTAGGCGGTTACCCGGCAATAATTGCTCGTTTGTGAGAAACGGGTAGGGCAATGTGTCTCGGGGATGGAGAAATATCACTCGCGCTACACGCTCGTGAGATTTCCCAACCCCCGAGACATTGGACTGCCCCGTTTCTCGTAAACGAGCAATTAGTGCCGGTTAACCAG
Organism: Lithobius niger; assembly: GCA_023313725.1. Lineage (NCBI taxonomy): Eukaryota > Metazoa > Arthropoda > Chilopoda > Lithobiomorpha > Lithobiidae > Lithobius > Lithobius niger. The sequence goes on from JAHWFP010261238.1 coordinate 182,261, forward strand.
CCATTTTCGCGGATATGTTTTAATTGTAACGTGTGACGCCTCTTATCAACTTGTGTGAGTTTTTAAAAATTGTTATTTGTAAATACTAGTGCACGCTTTCGTTAGATTTAGTCAGTTTAGAGACATAGAGGTGTAGATCCCGTTTGCATGAAAATATTATAAATGGGAAAAAACATGACGTCACCAGTACTGTGCCTCTTTGTTGAAAACACAGTTCGAATCATTACGTACACAGGCCATTCTGTTTGACAGACATATAAACAAATCAAAGCATTAAGATTATGGAGATTACCACTGCAGCTTTGAATAGAATTAGTAGTGGGAATCTCGATAACCTGGCGACACTCGCACACACGAACAAACAAACAAATATTACGACCTTCGTTATACTGTATAGATTATTTGTGAATTATAATGAATTTAAGAATTTCTATATACGACTCATGTAAATTCCTGAACGGAAACTTCCTGTCTAGGAAAGTCAGATATAAGGGAAAGATTTTTTTTTTTTTTTTCACTGTTCCATTACCGAATTTTGTGTTTAAGGTAAGGCCGGATTTTTTCTACTTTAAAAGTGTAAATAACATTAGAGTATAAAATGCGCTGTGGCTTGAGTCGTATGTGTTTAGGTGCATTAATTTCAAAGTGTCAGTAGCCTAGTGTTCGTACCGTCGGGATTTGCCGGGTTAGGCTTAGCTTGGTTGAAATTGTGTTGTGTAGTTATGAAAGTCGGTTCCTACGTCACGTAGTGGAGCTGCCACTTGGTAGACTAGGGGTTGTGTAGACCCCACAAAAGTGTTACATATAAAAAAAAAAGTGTGGGTTATCAAAATTAACCCACGGTGACGTGTGTGGTTTTCAGATTAACCGTATATAACAAATACACTTTTAGCATGAGGATGCGTTAGCGTGACGTCACCACCGTGCATTAAATACTGATATTTAGGGGTAATTACCTTTTCTTTAACTAAACTATTGTGTGCGCGGCGTATCTTGAGTCCTGTAAGTATTTTACGAGCAGCTACGTCTTCCTGGAGGGGGCGGCTTTAATCGAAGGCTGCCATAGTTTTTGCAACATTATCCGTGTTCGTTCTGGGGCGAACTCAAGATAGGCCGCGGACACTATAGTACTTATTGGATGTTGGACTCGGGTGCTCACTTAAAGCTCCACAAATTCTTCTGTTTTATCAGGAACCTATCGCCTACGAATGCGTGAAGGTCCATGGGACGTGGAGTATCCATGCTGTAACCTTGGACTGACAAGGGACGTAAAGGTTTGACTAACTACTCTCTCTTCGAGATGGACGATTCACGTACGGCTACCTGTAAGCTCGATTGTGTTCCGACCGATCGCAGCGCCAGTTCGAAATTCTCGCGGGGAACAACTCGACAGGCGAAACTGGAAACTAAACAATGGAGGCAACAATACCTCCGGAAACTGACGAAATACTCGTGCGTGGGCAACATCCGAACTTGAAGAACTTATCCTACTTTCGATTCAACCCGAATTCCATTCGTTACAAGAAATGTGAACCACGGAAGAAGATTCAGCCTAAGCGTTCGCTCGGCACGCTCCATGGAACACAAAACCATGTATTATATCTTCTATAGCTCCACTCTGCTCTACAACCCGTTTTAAAATTGAATGTTGGATTTAAAAAAAAAATAAAACTTAAAGGGCAATTACATCCATTTTGACATGCATGTTTGACTTTTGGATCACTTACACAATAACTAAACACAAGAGTTGCGCGAAGAAATGTACAGTCGTCAACACTTCCAACTTTATTTTAATGGGTTGCGAGTTTTATGCAACAACTTCTATTGTTAGGCCAGACTTAAGTGCTCGATTGATGACGGGAGTCATGCAATGTTTAGTTTTCTCATTGGTTAATACGATATGAAAGAAGCTTGCTAGTATGGAAAGAAATGGGTACGGTAGCTTAGGAAGTATAGAAGCAAACACAAGCCACTTATTCTTAGCTTAATGGCTTGTGTTTTCTTATATATACTTTGCTAGTATAGGCTATGCTTTGCTAATATGCCAGTATAGGCTATTACAGGCTTTGTAGGCATGTATATAATGGTAAGATAAACAACACAAGGAACTAACTTGAGAGACTGCTGGAGATAGGCACGTATCCACCGGGAGTAGGGGCGAAGGGAACGACGGAATCCCCCTCCCCCCCAATCCAAGCAAGATAATAAAAAAAAAAAGATAAAAATTCATGTGTCTCAAAAAATTGGTAAAAGGCATCGAATCATCGAATGCAGCCTTCGTAGATAATGTCTACTAAATCAATGCCGGTCGTGATTGAGCATCGAAACGTGAAGGATTTGGTCAACAGTGTATAGCAACACCATCTACTGACAAAATTATGAAACCGAAAGTTACCTTTCTTCTTTCATTGAATTAAATTAATGAACACAGCAAAGTAAAAAAATCAACAAGTAAATAAACATAATTTTGCCATTACAATCGTGTTTTATTTTCATCCTTATGCGATTTCAATAACCCATAACCGCCTGAAAAAACTTTCAGACCCCTTTTTCAAAGTCTTGGGTCGGTTCTCGGATTCGAACTGGCATTCTCTTGGTTTGGAGCTGACGACGCTGACCACTGGTCTGCGATTGCTCGCTTTGCTCGGGGTCCCCGGGGGTTATTGTAAAATTATCCGAGGGGGGGGGTTATTGTAAAATTATAGGCTAAAGTAAGTTGAAAAATCAGACAATAAATGAACAAGTTGGCATGCCTTGTTTCCGCTTCCATGCTAAGACAAGAGCAAGTATGTTAAGTATTATATTTGAGGCGAGATAAAGTAATAATAAGCACTTCAGCCTTAGATAATCAGTACAATTGGGTAAAGGATGGGTGAATAGGTGAATGTTGAACGCATTACATAACTGAATAGTTGGTGTAAGTGTATAAGGCCGCCCGCGCACAGCGACTTGGCTGCGCGGCCAGGTTGCTGCAGCCAATGAAAATGATAGTGCTTGGTTTTACATAAACGGTAAGCATTCTCATTGGCTGCAGCGACCTGGCCACGCGGCCAAGTGGCTCAGTGCGCGGGCGGCCTAAATAATGTTTCGAAAAAACATACAACTTGTATGCCTCAATATCATATAAATTAATAGGTTGGACTTCAACCTCCCATGTTAAAGCCGAAATTTCGATGCTTAATTTCTCTGCTATCTTTCAATATTTTCCACTCAAATTTAGCATGTAAGCTTTGCTGGACGTGGTAAACACGTGTCCGAACTTTTATTAATTTCCGATTTGTCACATCAGAGAGCTGGACTTGAGGTGGAATCGTGATTTTCATTTGGCTTGGTCGACTTGTTCTTGGGACGACACGTTTCTACTACGTTCTGTACAGATTAAACTATTTGTCATACAAAGCTGGTTTTTTTACTTCCTTTAAAGGTATTGTCTGTAGATTTCCCCTTTCCATAAAGCTTGTAGTACACTACTCCATTCCATCCCGTGCTGATGGCTGACGGCAACGGATGTTCCAGCGCACATTGCTTCCGTCGCTAACTGGTTCCGTCTGCTCCACACAAATACACTTTACTGTAAGGTTTCAGATACTGCAGTGTTGCTGTACTGTTATTCCACGTGAAACCTTACTGCTGTATCCAACCATTTTACACGTTAATACATTAAAGCCAGAGTCCAAATTTCAAAACTTTTCATGCCCAAACAAAGGAAGAATAAGGTATGGCTACACACTCGACTACTTTCTTGGCTAAATTTTTTTAGTGTTTTTCAGCCACGTCGTCTACTTCCCGTTCATCACCGTATTGATGACACATATATCATTTTTCAAGATTTTCCAGCACTTTTCCAGGCACGGAATTTCATTGTTACTTTCCAGGTTTTAAGGAGTCGCACGAACAACGAACCCTTCGAGCTGTGCTAAGCCCACTAAGTCGACTGGTTTTTAAACATTTTCCAGCGATGTCATTTAGTTAAGTAGAATGCACCCTTCATTAGCGGATCTATCGTGTGCAAAAGTAAAAATGGTAAAAACTTTGAATACAGCAGTAAGGTTTCATGTGGACTAAACAGTACAGTAACACTGCAGTATCTGAAACCTTACAGTAAAGTTATTTGTGTTCCTTTGCTGTTTTGACTTTGGATCAGTTAACCCTTACCTTAGCATCAAACGAGTTCGTTTTTGCTTTCATGTTTTCTGGATTTAGTGTATTCCTGTAGTCAGTTGCTCAGACGCCCTCCACGCCCCCCCCCCCTTTATCCTTTGGGTATAAAAGCTGTCATAAGGGATAATAGGGGGTGGTGGGGGTAGGCGCACGTCGAGGCTATCTGACTCCCCTACTATGGTTGGTTGGAAGATAATTTTGAAGATTAGCCTGACTTTCGTAGTAAATCTACTGCAGTACGAAATAATCAAAATAACAATTAGCTCACATCATATACGAGAATTATACAAAATAATAATTAGCCTCCATCATATACGAGAATTATACAAAATAATAATTAGCCTCCATCATATACGAGAATTATAAACGATTACTTGGCTGAGCAATGGAAACGAGCGAAGCTGAATACAGGATTTACATTGGATTTTTTGTGTCTGTTTGTCTCTCTGTCGGTCTGTCAGCGTGTGTGTTTGTCATTTTGGGAATGGATAACGGCCGCAATTTTTTTCCGATTTGTTTCAACTTTCATTTTTATACATTGCAATACAAAGCAACCAAAAATACTTGACCGAACGACAAACACGTGTTAGTATGTAATAACTCGAAAAAAAACTAGGTAGAATATGAGGGAAAATGATACTTCGGTTTTTACTCAGAAGTCGACAGTAGAGCGCCCGCGCGCATGCTCAGTAAATGCAGTCACCTACTTCCTCGGGTGCTTACGTCAGCGCGTGCATGGATGTATAATACTCAGCCCTGTGCTTTTGTAACGTTTTATTATTTTTTCAAGTATTATGACAAAATACTACTGTGTGGCCTTTGGCTGTAATTCTGGCTGTAAAAATAAATGAGATAATCCAGTCAAATTTCCATATTTGAGAAAATCAATTTTTATTTTTATAATTTAAACCTTGGCAAGTTCCAGTAATTGGCTTAACCGTACCATTTTTAACTTGGACTAGTCTGTGTGTGTGTGTGTTTGATCCTCCCTCCGAAATTAAAAAAAAAAGCACACACACACAAAATAGCTTTTCTTTTATTTCGGAGGGAGGATCAAAGACTACGATGATACCTCCATCGGCAGCTTCGCGCGGACCGGGGGGGGGGGGGGCCCATTTGAAACGTTTTCCGACAACTTACAAGTGGATTTAATCCAAGTACCTCCTGTATTTGGGGGAAGGGGAGGCCGCGGTGGAGCACCGTAAGCTAGCATATCTAAAGAAATCAGCATGAATTTGAAACTTTTTCCTGCAGCTTAGAAATGCAGTTTTCAGTACGAATTCATTGCAAATATCAAAATATTTTCTTCGAAACAATGGCCTCCTGTAGTGGGGGGTGAGGGGCTAGGGCTCATATCCCTATAAGCGAGCGTTAAAAAAAAAAGAAATTAGCATAAAAGGCCTCCTGCTGGTGTTCTTGCAATATATAGATGCAATTGCATGCGAATTAATTTAAAATGGGACGAAGTCCCAAACATTATTAACGAAATGGAGTAGAACTATGAATTTATTATTATTTAAAAAAATTAAATCTTGACTTTATAGTTTCAGTAAACAGGATCTGCCCCATACATTTTTAACATCGCGAATACAACAATGTTCTGCCTATCTGATGACGTCCAGTGTTTAGCGGTTATAAGTTTCTGGCACAAGTTTTGTTTGTTAGCATCCAACAATGAGTGGTGTTGCTGTAAGAATAGTGCCCACGAAAATAAAGTTGGAAGTGTTGACGACTGTACGTCCGATATAACAATTTAATTACTGCATCACCAAAACACAACACGGAGGTCGCCATTGTTTTGCTGGAATGCGCAGTAATTAATGCCGACAGACGGATCTCTTCGATTTCGACTCGCAGCCGATTGAGGTAGCTGTATTGACTGTGAGGAGCTCAAGCGTTTGACGGCCTTAGCTGGCCACTACACTGCCGGCTTAAGTCGAAATCGAAAAGTGACATCTGTCGGCATTAATTTCTGAGCGTTCCAGCAAAAGAATGGCGATCTCCGTGTCGTGTTTTGGTGATGCAGTAATTAAATTGTTATATCGGACGTAAGTAACGTATTCTTACCGCAATTCTTGTGTTTAGTTCATAAACAGATTCATAAACAGATTATTTTGTGGAGCATGAGAAAATTGGTAAAAGTAGGCTGCTCCTGGACGCAGTGAGGACTCCACAAAATCATCAAATGCTCTGCAAATTTTAATGCATTAAAATTTGTAGTGCATTTGATGAATTTGTGGAGTCCTCACTGCGTCCAGGAGTAGCCTACTTTTACCAATTATTGTGTAAGTAATCCAAAAGTCAAACATGCATGTCAAAATGGATGTAATTGCCCTTTAATCAGCGTGTTCTGATCTGCCTTGAGATTAATTTAATACCCTAATCTTACTTACGATATTTCTTAGGCGATTAATTTAGTATTATCAATTGGTTTTAGTAATGCTAAATAGATCTTTCCCCGACCGAGCAGTTGGTGGCGCGGCCAGTCTCCTAACGGCCGCTGGCGTACGATCTTTATGTGGCAGCTGTGGTATGTGATTCGTCCGTCTAGTAGTTCGTCCAAGCTGTAACTTTCACTTCGAATTCCACCTCATGTCAAAAGGTCGTTTGGGAGAGAAGCTGTGGATTTCATTTCCTGGCTCCAGGCTAGTTGAGTCGTCGTTTATTGTAGTAGACCAGCAATGAAAACTCACCGTAACAACATTAACGTCGTATATTCTAACTAAACTAATTGCTAAAAAAAGAAAATTGATAATCGTTAAACGAATAAATAAAGACACAATAGAATACAAATAAATCCTTAAAGAATTATTCTGATAAAACTGTCTGAAACTTCTAGTCACAGAAATTAATTTAAAACTCACCTCACCACCCATCATCTCCCCTCAACCCAAATCAACATACTGTAAAACACGAGATCTCCCTCCCCCCCCCCCCCCCCCCCGCACAAAAAAGTAAACCCGCAGGTTGACCGCTCACACTAGGCAAAAACCACATACTTCCTAATATGGTAAACGAAAAAAAAATCCAAAGAATATAAAACCAGAAAAAAAAAAATCCAGAGGAAATCAAATCCAAAGAAAAAAATCTAAAGGGGAAAAAAATCCACGGAGAGAAAATCCACGGAAAGAAAATTCAACATAATTTTTTTTTAGCATATAGTATTATTTTTTTTAATGCAAAAAACTGAGAAATGATATCAGTGAAACAGTGAAAAAAAATAAAACAAGACTGGCATGGACCCACGGAGTCGCTGACTGCCAGCCAAAAAGGGTTCAAAGGAGTTTAACGAGCGTTAACCACTCCTGGTCATCTGCCCGCAGCCCTAAGGCCATGACTGCCAGCCAAACAGTTGGACAACAATGAATAAAAAGTAGGAGGGGAATGGTGTGACGAAAATGGCGTGGGGGAACGACGGAAGTGTGTCAGGACGTGGCAAAATACTAGAGTGAAATAATGGATATATGATAAAATCGTGTTAATTGTTGAAAGTCATTAAACCTAACATGCTTCCGTAGAAATTGCCAACATGACCGCAACATGACGATATCGTCCAACGTGATTACTGGTCGCGCAGGGTATTGTTGGTATTGTTTGCAATGTGCAAAACCCTTTGGCCGCGACTGTACAACCGGTTGGTTAAAGGACATTTTTTTTCAGTGTTAAGGCGTATTTTGACGATGGTCTTTCACAGCTAAAAGCTAAAAAAAAATCTGAAATTTCACACATCGTCGGTTTTGACTGCCTACCGATTCGTAACGAAAGGGTCAGTAATGAGAGTCCAGAAGTTACTGAGACAGTAATTTCTTCAAATGGAATTCTTATGTTATTGTCACGGATTATTAGGCTGTACGCATATAAACAAACGATGTCACTGATAGGTCATAGGTATCCACATAACATTTACACTTTCGCTATCGCACACTTTCGCTATCGCACACTTTCGCTTTCGCTTAACACTTTCGCTATCGCACTGGACTAGGAACTAACTTCTAGATGGATGCGCGATGTACTACCCGGAATATATTCACATTGTGATTTTATTCCATGGTTTTTTTTCTATGGATTTTATTTCCACCGGATTTTTTTTCTCTGGCTTTTTTCCGAGGATTTGTTCTTTGGATCCCCCCCCCCCCTAGATTCTCCTACCTAATATAGCCCCCAAGCCCTGAAAAAGTCCATAATTACGTCATTCCAAAATTAATCCAAAATCAAATCCCACACCCACACTAAACAAAATAATTCTGACAATGGCCATAGGCAAGATATGCCAAGATAGTAACCCTCCCCTACCAGAGCAAGCATACAGGGTGTCCCAAACGTCAGGGGTCACCCAGGTGATAAACCCAGGTGATATACCGGGTGTTTATGCTGATATACTGGGAATTTTTATCTTTTGTTCATGCTGATGATATACCATCATTGTTTATTATGATGAACAAAGGTAAGAATCACCGATATATCACCTGGGTGACCCCTGACTTTTGGGACACCGTGTATAGTAAGACACACACTAGAATTATTCATCACATTCCGCCATCAAACATTCCATTAAACCCTTCTCTACTCACTCCTCACATAGAATAAAACCCAAGTCGAAATGAACATATTACGGCAGTTAAACCTACACTAAAATATTTGTATCTACCCCTGCTGGCTTTGGCTTGATGAAGCAGTCTTCTTCCCAGCTATAAGATCGTTCAATGCTGTTCCACGCACCAGAGTTGCTGCATGCCTGAACAAAACGCAGCACGAGCACAGGAGCTTGTCATCGCGCGCTCCGCGTGGATACAGAGTAGCCTACATGCATATACTAGAATTGCCAGCCCAGCTACGCTGCCTGTTTCATTAAAAAAAAAAAACAATATGATCTTAAGGACACGGGTGGTGTCTGATGCATCGTTTGCAACAAGGGGATGATTTTGCTACGTCATGCGTTTGTCGCCAAAGGCGTGTAACCCATCTGTGCATTTTTGCGTACACCGGTTAATAAACGCTGATCTTCGTTTGCTTCGCTCACTCAGCAAGCGAACTCAAGCATCGTTTAAAGAATTATTTTTCGCTGGCCAAGCTGAAGGCGTGTTTCCCTTGTGTGTATTTATGTATGTTTTTATGTGTGTATTTTCACGTGTGTATTTATTTCTTTAATTTCAATCTTTCAGCGGTTTATGCCAGCAGTTTATGCATGCTTTAAACAATTATTTTTGGATAGCTAATAAACGCTGATTGAGTGAGCGAACCCCCTCACCATTTTTAACCTTTTTTAACCTTAATATTTAACCTTCACTAATTCTTTAATTTTAATATTTCAGCTGTTTATGTCAGCGGTTTATGCAATTATTTTTCGCTGGCAGTAATATTATTTCTTTAATTGGTGTGATTAGTCTACATTCAGTTTTATTGTTTACAGGGGTGGTGTTGTCGCCGACCATTTTGCAACATAGCAATAATAAGCCTCGTGCACCGCAGTTTAAAGTGATTGTAAAAGCAACTGGCCGGTTTTTACTGTTGTTGGTTAGGCGGGCGCTATGCGGCACTTTTCGGGATCAGGGCTTATAAGGTGTAGATATAATCCACCCAAAATCAAAACTGGTATAAAAACCCGCCAAGTTTCCAAAATCGATCGGCCTTTGAAGGTAGTGATATCATTCAACCAGGGACAGGCCGCCAAGGTCAATTGAGCGGTATTACTAATTTTGGTTTCACGTCTCCGCTATGACGTTACACTGGAAATCACACTGAACGTCTTTGTTGATAGCTTGTCTTATGTTGTTTATATCCCTACATTGTCAGGAGGCGCATACTTTTTTCGAGGTAAAGAACCCAGTCATCTCTGGAAGTTAGATTAGTTTCGATGCGTTTGTCCAGCTGCGACCTGATTGGCTGTTGTTGTTTTGAAGTTGAAGCATGCATAAGTGGTTTTAGTTCTGCTTTCGAGTTCAAAATTTATTGTAAACTAGCTGTATATTTTTTTTATTCACTTTCTAAATTAACACTGCCCCGTATTATTTTCGTTTGAAGCTAATTTCACACATGAAAGCGAAACTAAAACTCCAGATAACCAACCCGAGCGTAGCTGAAAGTACGCACCGGATCTCATCTAACAGTAAGTTAGGGCTGGGGCGTTTTTACCTCGATTTGAGCTTTGAAACAGAGAAAGAAGATGACAAAACATCTCAGATTGCTCTGATTGCTCAGATTACTGTAAGGGTGCAAATAATGGCTGAACGTGAGACAAATTATCAGCAAAGACATGATAATTTAGGTGGATGACTCCAATTAGGTTCATTCGAAAGGTATAAATGCCTTCTTTACAACAAGACTAATTGAAAGAAACTACAGTTGTTAGGGACCGAGTTAGCCCGTTTTACTACAGGTTGGTATCACTGTCTCTGTTAGATTTCTTGCTCATGTTCAACTTTCAACTGCTGTTATGAGGTTTCTACATTAGGTCAATGAATCCAATTAGGTTCATTTGAAAGGTGGGAATGTCCTCTTTGCATCAAGAGTAGTTTAAAGGGCCTGCCAATGTTAGGGACTGAGCTACGCCGGTTTTACGATGGGCTGGCATCACTGTCACTGTTCACTTGTGTAAGAAGGGAGAGGGTTTGTTAATTGAAAAGGTTAACCAATGTTAGCCACACCCTTTCAATTACCCTTGCTGAAAAGAAGGCATTCCAGCCTTTCGAATGACCCTAATTGGTCATCGACCTAAATTAGAAACATATCAACAGCAGTTGAAAGTTGAAAATGAGAAAAAAATCTAACGGAGACTGTGATGCCTACCCCTAGCAAAATGGGCGTAACTCGGTGCTGTAGTTGGTGAATCCTTTCAATTACCCTTGCTGCAAAGAAGGTATTTCCACCTTTCGAATGAACCTGATTGTAGTCATCCACTTAAATTAGAAGCGTCACAATACTTGATGAAATTTGAAAATGACCTAAAAATCTTACTGAACCTGTAAGACAAACCTAAACCGGGCGTATAGTTCAGTCCCTAACAGTCATAGACCCTTTCAATTGCCCTTATTGTAAAATTAATTGGAGTCATCCGCATCATTAAGGACGTATGATGTGCGTGTGTTTGTACCTCTACTCCTCTAGAACCAACGCACCTACAATGATGGAAGTAGGACCAAACGAAAGATAATGAAATTGCGCTCAGAATACGCCTACCGTTATTTTCATCGCTGTAACTTGATATTATAACCCTCAAATATGCGAAAAACCCTGAAAGAGTAACGTCAAAGTTTGTTTTTAAATCCTCTTGATGTGTTTTCATGACGTCATAGTTAGTTCATGAAAAACCTCTTCTAGCGAAGCGAAATGATCTTGAGAAGGATGCACGGAAAAAATGACCTAAAAGGACGACGTAGTTTGCAACACACCACATATACATCTTAAAATTGGTTTTGTATTAACTGACTTGATGCATGGAAAAATCAAAGCAATAGATTTGGTTTAAAAACGGTGTCAAACATTCGTGTTTCTGAAGCACGGAGGTGCGTGGATTGAACGAGCAAAGCGAGCGATTTCCACGTAAACTAAACCTTTTCAATGTGTGTTTCGCTTTGCTCTTTAAATCTTTCATCTCTCACCTTCGTAGGGGATTACTTCTGGAAGAGAAGACGTACAAACGTGCAAACAAACTAATCGTATGGTTGGAATGATGTAGGTGAAATGTAGATGTGCTGAGGAATGTGACGAACGAACTGTGAGCAACATTTGCAATTAGTTTGTGACGAAATAATCAGTACATCGAAATCAGTACAATAATCAGTACAAAGAAACTACATGAAGCATGGATCGTCTTGAAGCTATTGGTTAGGCACTGAGATGATCTGGAGAAGGATGCACGCAAAAAATAACCTATACGGACAAAGTATTTTGCAACGTAACACATATAGATATTAAAATTGGTTTTGTTGATGCATGGAAACCTGCTTTTAAAAGGGTGTCAAACATTCGTGTTTCTGAAGAACGGTGGTTCGTGGATTGAGCGAGCAGAGCGAGCCATTTCCACGTAAAGTAAACCTTTTCAATGTGTGTCTCGCTTTGCTCACTCTCACTCTTTCATCTCTCACCTTCATAGGGGATTACTTCTGGAGGAGAAGAAGTACAAATGTGCAAACAAACAAATCGTATGTTTTGAATGATATAGATGACATGCAAGCGCGCTTAGGAATGTGATCGACGAACTGTGAGCAATAATTACAATTAGTTTGCGCCGAAATAATCAGCACATGATTTTGTGATGCTCTTGGAATCAAAAAAGCATGAATCGACGCGCACGTAGCTCGCGGATGGCCAGACTGTTGGAATGATTTATGGTTATCATTTGTTTATGCTGTGAAGCCTTACGAAAAACGCGTACTGTACTCTGACCATTTGCATGATCGTTTTAGACGTGGAATGTCTGTCAGCAGCACAAGAGTTGTAGGATGTAAGCTCCTTGAGCGTAGCGAGACGACGCGGATTGAGAGAGCGAAGCGAGCGATTCCGCTAATCCACCTAAATTAAAAACATCTCAGCAGCACTTAAAAGTTGAAAATGAGCGAAAAATCTAACGGTGACTGTAATGCCAACCCTTAGTAAAATGGGGTGGCTCGGTACTTAACTGTGGTAGACCCTTTCAATTCCCTTGTTGCAAAGAAGGCATTCGTACCTTTCGAATGAACGTAATTGGACCCATCCTCCTAAATTAGAAATGTCACAACACAAGTTGAAAGTTGAAAATGTGCGAAAAATCTAACAACCTGTGATACAAGCGTTTAGCAAAACGGGCGTAGCTCGGTCCGTAACAGTCTTAGACCCTTTCAATTACCCTTGTTGTAAAGAAGGCATCTCTACCTTTCGAATGAACTTAATCGGAGTTTTCCACCAAAATTAAAAACAGCAATTGAAAGTTGTAAGTTGGTAAATTGAGACATCTGTAAGCATTAAATCAGCAAAAAAAATAGCTGAATGTCCCAAAATTGCCATTTTTCTCGAAAACCATACGAGATATGAAAAAAAGGTATGGGACCAAAATTATACATTGCATTATTGCGAACAACATTTATCTGAACCGTTTTTGTGCATTATTAATGGTTCTTGCATAATAGACCAAATGAAAAATAGTAAGCAGAAATTGGGCGCTATTTTTGCCACCATCTTTAATGCCAAATTTGTTGGCGGTGACACCAACTGAATTCTTGAGGGTCATGGTAATCACAGTCGAAAAAAATAAAAATGTTTTTTATTTCTTGATTTTGCAAGGTTACGTTAACTTTCGACCGGACTACTCCTGGTTTATTATTTATGAACTATATTGTAGACGTTATACGTATACCCGTGAGCAAACAACTGAGTGAGTGAACCAACATTGGGTTTCAAGAACAGTTTCAATTAAACTTTAAAACGGTTTGTTAAACACTTCACTAAACATTTCACTTTAAAACGTTTGTTAAAGTTTGAACAACTTTTCCAATATCTATGTATTTTTAGAATTTGGTATTTGCAACGGTTTAAAAATATACTACAAACGAAAATGAAGGCACCTTTTTTTTTTACATTGTGCACTTTCAAACAACTCATTCGCTTGTCAGTTATGTATTGTTCTAGTTGCCTTTCGGAAACATAGATTACCTGTGGATTTTTGCATTCTTTCCCGAAGGATAATTCTCCCTGGAGGTTTTAAAGTTGTCGTGACCTGGCCAGCTGCGTAATCCGGTCTGCGCATGCGCATGTGCAGCCCATCTATAAAAACATTCAGGCGAGGCCGGTCTGTCATCTTTTTTCCTCCAGCGTGACCGTGAACGGTCGCTCTTCACTTTCTCTCTTCAGCTACGCCATCTTCGCCTGCTTTGCCAGCCCCGCCGTCTTCGCCTGCTGCGCCATCTTTGCTCATTGTGTCCTCTTCGCCCTCAACTCATGCGTCTTCGCCATGGCAAGATCAAGGACGTCTTCCTAGCACCCATCTGCCAAGACAACGGCACCATCCCCTGCGAGCCCTCTGCCTCCAGATCCAAGCATCGTGGTCTGCACTTCGCCTTCGCCACTTCATCTCCAGACCTCAGGGCTTCGCCCCTGCCACTATCCCCAACCATCTCACTACTTCCTTGCGGCCAACCATCAAGGTCCATCCCTCGCCAAGCAAGGTCACATAGCGCCTCCTCCAAATCCACATCAGCCCATTCTCACGCCTCTGCAACCGACATTCCATTGGATCTGTCTTCAGCATTGTCTCACCACAACCAGACTTCTTGCTAGGACATGCCGCTTTCTTCAAAGCAAGTCTGTGCCCTCATGGATAAAGCGATCAAAACGTTTCATTACAAAAACTGGCCTAAGACTCCTCCTGCATCTTCCCACACCTTATCCTACACCAAGGAATGGGTCGCATCGTCATCCAAGTCCTCCCGGAAACTCCATCTCCTTTCCCCGGGACTGTTATCCAAACGCTCACGCACTTCGCCTTTGCCCTCTTCGCCCACTACGCCTTTGGCCGCTTCGCCGCCCTCCGCCGTTCAATGCTTTTGAGAACCGGCCACACCATCATAGCAACCTCCTCGCTCCCGTCCTGTTCAACCTTCCTCATCATCATTCGACATGACCCTGGAAGATGACTCGGACTTGGACACCGCTTCAGCCCTCAACAGCTCCCTTCGTCAATCTCTAAATGAGTCCTCCTCCTCTACGGCCACCAAACACGCACACTTCAGCAACGGCATTCCGACGACGACGACGACGACCCGTCAACAATCCCAGTTCGGCAGTTTTTAAAGACGGTGGAAGAAACCATCCTGGACGCCTTCCTCTACAAACCTGCACCCAACTCAGCCACACCGATAATCAGCCGAGGTCTTGCAACTGATTTTGGCTACTGTCAGCATGACCAACCAAAGAAAGAAGGATCAGTGCTTGGTCAATCCACCACACTTCTCACCACCCTCCTCCGTAATGTGGCTACCTCCTCGGCAAAGGTGAACCCCTTGTATTAGACCAGGAACTTCCCCTACCACGTCCGGGTCGAGAAAACTGCCAACCCCCGGTACTTCGAAACCTACAAGGAGAATGAATTCCTCACGTCTGAAGCAAAGATGGAAATCAGCTCTCCGTCTTCACCGCCAAGAAAATCGCTTCGCAAGCAGACGTCATTCATACAGCCATCAACGCCCTGTGCAAAAAATTGTCAAAGGAATCGAGTCGGACGGAAGTAAACTGCCTTGCTGATCTCATTAACCAACTTTTCAAGAAAGCTTCCTTTGCACCATTCCACTCCTTCAATTGGTTCACCAAAGCCCTTCTTAATTCAACATTCTTTGAACGAGAAGTAGCTCTAAACACTTCGGCCAAACTGAACGACTCCACCCGTCACATTTTACGAAACGTTCCGATTCCACTTGTTGTTCAGCAGCCTCATCCCTAAACTCGCTCCCCATCTAGACGTCTCACGGAAGCTGAAACAAGTAAAAAACACACCGGTGAATTACTACTTCAAAAACCAGCAGCCCACCTTCCAAAACAAACAACAAGAGGATTACTCGAACTTCAACAGGAACCTCAAACCTTATTTCAACCGTGACGAACCAAAGTACATACATTACAAAAACAACCAGCCCTTTCGGGGAAGATCCTCCAAGCGTGGCAAAGTAGGCAAATCCTACCGCAGCCCCACATCCGACCAACGTAGTCGCCACTCCTCCCCAGGAGCACGAAGCAGAGCCCGCAGCAGCCAATGACGTCCACTTCACTCTCACTTTGCTTCCAGTCGGCGGCCGCCTACGCTTTTTCCTACCAGCCTGGAAACGCATTACCTCCAACCCACTCGTTCTTTCAATCATCTCTCATGGTTTTCGACCAACCTTTGCATCCAAACCACCACTCATTTCACCCCCACCTTGGGACATGGCTCCACAACCATCGACAGCCCTCATGGCAGAAGTAAAAAACCTCCTTCTCAAGCATGCAATCAAAAAATACCCAAACCCTCTTTGCCCGGGTTTCTACAGCGCTATCTTCATTCGACCGAACCAACTAAACCAACTAATAAACAACGACCACTTCAAAATGAAAACTCTAGACTCCATTCGGCAAACACTCCACCAAACGACTGGACCATTTCCCTGGACCTAATAGATGCTTACCTTCACATTTCACTCCGTCAATCAATTTTACATCTCTTACGATTCATGTTCAACGGCGAAGTAGACGAATTTCAATGTCTACCATTAGGACTCAATGTTACCCCGAGAATTTTTACAACCTTACTAAAGCCAGTACTTGCTCATCTTCACCAAAACCAGGTCTCTGCAAGTGCTTACCTGGATGACTGGATTTTAAACGACGAAGTTCACACCCAACTAACCCTCAACACGGACTTCACCATCAGGTTACTATTGCAACTGGGGTTTGGCATAAATCTCCCAGAATCAAGACTATCTCCAAGCCAATCATTCACTTTCTTCGGAGCTCACTTCAACCTAAAATCTGCAACAATCTCTCCTTCCGCAGAAAGAATTCAAAATGTTCTTCTAACTTGTTGCACCTTTTGAGCCAAGCCCCATAACAACGTCACAGAACTAAACTCGTTAACTGGGAAACTGGACTCCATGGCAAGTCTTGTCCCCTACGGAAGATGGATGACAAGACCCCTACATTACTTCTGAATAAACCACTGAGGAAGCCACATCGACAAAAAAGCGTCAAAACCAACCTCTCTTTCCCTCACAACACACTACTGGTCCGACGCAACAACACTGTCGACATCGGTATCTCTCCACGAACCCCAACCTACAGGGGTGGGGTGCCCAAATCCAAGACCAAGAGGCCTCCGGGACATGGACAGAGAACAACTCCGATCACATCAACACACTGGAACTAAGAGCCATATGGGAGGCCCACAACCACTTCCGGCATCAAGTCACTCAGAAAGTCATTCAAGCCCACACAGACAACAGGACTGCAATCGCATACATTTGGAAAGAAGGCGGCACCCACTCACGTCAACTACACTAGACCACCTCGGAAATCTTCAAACTATGCAGGTCTCTGAAAACAAAAATTCGACTGCTTCACATCCCAGGCAACAAGAATGTGATCGCCGATTCCCTCTCACGCCGGGCACCCCCAACGAAAGAATGGTCTCTCAGGAAATCCATTTGAGAATCTCTGTTCACCACATGGGGGACACCAATGGTAGACCTCTTCACCCTGAAGCACAATGCCAAACTTCCCCAATTCATCAGCCCACTTCCGGACAACCAAGCCGGAAGTAGATGCCCTAACGTTTCCATGGAAGAACCTTTACGCCCACCTGTTCCCTCCCTTCAAATTGCTTCCGACATTTCTCCAAAAGATCAAGATAACTCAATAAATTTGTCTGCTAATCGCACCAAATTGGCCATCAGCACCTTGGTTCCCCCAACTCCTAAATCTCCTGATAGACCTCCCAAGAAGTCTGCCAGAGCTTCCAGATCTGCTCTCGCTACGGAAAGGACCCAATTCCACCAACACATCCACTCCCTACACCTACACAGGTGGCTATCATCCATCTCCTCGAAGAGGCAGGAATTCTTATGGAACAGGCCACTTGCATCGCAAGCAAAGCCATCAGATAATCAACCAACAGGATTTACGATAACCACTGGAAACGATGGCTTCATTGGTGCATTGAAAGGAAAGTTGACCCAATCAATCCCCTATACCAGACCTCGTAAGTTTCCTTAATGTCCTTTTCAACCAAGGCCTAAAAGGATCAACAATCCTGGTCTACAGATCACCCCTAAATTCAGTTTTTAAGGCGGCTGGGAACTCCTATCTTCTCGACGACTATCGTATAACAACTCTCATCAAATCCTTCGAAATAAACGCCCGTTCGTTCATCACTCCTTTCCTTATTGGGACCTCTCCATCGTACTGGATTCATTACTAAAACCACTCTGTGAGCCAATTCAACATTGCGACCTCAATTTCCTAACCAGGAAAACTGTCTTCCTCACAACTCTGGTCACAAGACAATGCTGCAGCGAAGTTCAAGCACTATCCATAGATCCCAGCTTTTGTTTCTTTCACGAAAACTTGTCGGCCATCCAACTCAACCAAGAACATCATTTCGTGCCAAAACCCAAAAACCCTGCAAACCCTACAAGCCAATCGTCATCCCTGCACTCAACAACATCATAGGAGACGAACCCGAGAGACTACTCTGTTTAGTACGTGCCCTCCAGAATTCCGCAAAGGTCGAAATCAACTCTTCCTCCCCTTTGCGACTTCCCTTCGGTGTGACGTCGGCATTGATGATAGCCTCATGAATTAAAACCTTTATCAACAACGCCTACGAAGACATCTGCAACGACCACCCTGACATCAACATAAGGGCATCGGCGCATGACTTAAGGACGATATCCGCATCCTGGGCCTTACACAACATCATCGCAATCACGGACATCATGGAAGCTGCCTCATGGAGAAATCAATCCGTCTTCACAAGCCACTGCTTCAAGGATATCTGGAAGCCATCTGGAACCCATCGTCGCTGCCAGACGTGTCATCCAACCACCTTAAGTGCTGAAAACATCCGATGCCTTGAAGCAGATGTCTCGAAGCAAATGTCCTGAAGCAGAAGCAAGGGTCACCTTTAAACAAACAGCCCTTTTCAGGGCCACCACATCTTACAAAGAGATCCAATATTCCTGTTATGTTTTCAACAAAGTGCAAAAATCTCAGAGTTTGGGGGTGGGGTGGGGGGAGGAAACTCGTAACCCTAGGGAACCCGTCAGGTGAAGTCTGCCTCCATAACTGACGAGATCTACTGTGAATGCAAAATCCACAGGTAATTTTTGTTTCCGAAGGGCAACTAGAAACAGTATTTTGCCAGCCCTCTGCCCGGCCGGCTAAAAATTGTTTGTATTGCCTGGAGGAGACATACATTACCACACCCCTACCTCCCCTCATAAGTCACTACCTAACATATTGAGAGGTAAAAAAGATGGCAGGCCGGCCTCGCCTGAATGCTTTTACAGAGGTGCCGCGCACGCGCATGTGCAGACCGGGTTATGCAGCTGGCCAGCTCACGACAACTAATTTAAAACCTCCAGGGAAAAGCATCCCTCGGGAAAGAATACAAAATCTACAGGTAATATATGCTTCCTCCGTGCAATAGAAACAATTTTCAGCCGGCCAGACAGAGGGCCGGCAAAATGCTGTTTTCCTAAGTCTGTGTTCGGAAAAATAGCTGTCATGGTGGTCCCGCAGAGACGATGGTCTCACGGTATTCTGCAGAAACGTTCTTTCGGAGAAACCTAAATTTAGTAGTTGTGTTTTACCTTAACTTATTAAATAACACTATTTTAAAACAAACACAGACTGCTCCTTCAACTCCGCAAAACAGTTCAATACCAATTTGATTGCTTAGTGCAAAACCAAGTAGCTGGATTGTATCCAAATCACGGCATTATTATGAGTTACAAATAAAATGAATTTTAAATAAGAGGTGAGTGTCGTAAAAAGACGTGTGCGCCGTACAAATCCAGCTAGATAAATATGTCAAACGTTTTCGCGGCACGGCAGCGTTTATAGGTGCGCTGACATTTTGAAAAGGCAGTGGCAGCTTTCAACAATTTTACGCAGCGGTGCTAAAACCCAATTTTAAACAGTTTGTTGTTTAACATGAATTTTATGCTTTCGTACCACAAAGTCAATATTTTTCACACAATAACGATATAAAACATTAAAACAAGATAATCTAAACAGCATCGTACGCTAAAGTAGCACGAATTAGAAAACAAAATCGAACTCGTTTGAGGCTTAAGGTAAAGTTTAACTGATCCGAAGTCAAAACAGCAAAGGAACTCAAATAAACTTTCCTGTAAGGTTTCAGTTATAGCAGTGTTGCTGTACTGTATAGTCCACGTGAAACATTACTGCTGTATCCAACCATTACACACGTAAATACAATTAAAGCCAGATTCTAGATTTTAAAACTTTTCATGCCCAAACAAAAGGAAGAATAATGTAAGGCTACACACTCGACTACTTTCTTGGCTAAATTTTTCAGTGTTCTTCAGTCACGTCGTCTACTTTCCATTCATCAACCTACTGATGATACATATATCATTTTTCTAGATTTTCATGCACTTTTCCACGCATGGAATTTCATTATTACGTTCCAGGACATTTCAAGATTTCCAAGGATTCGCACGAACCCTGAATTACCGGTAGAGCGGTAATCGTTTACCGGTAAACGATTAGTTTTTAAACACTTTCCACAGATGTCATTTAGCCAGGTAGAATACATCAATCATTAGCTGATGTAACGTGTGCAAAAGTAAATGGTAAAAACATTTGACTACAGCAGTAAAGTTTCACGTAGACTAAACAGTATTGCAACACTGCAGTATCTGAAACCTTACAGGAAAGTTAATTTGTGTTCCTTTGGTGTTTTGAATTCGGATCGGTTAAACCTTACCTTAACCTCTTTAATGCCCATTCCGAACTGGACGCATTTTTTTAAATCGAGCCAGTCGCGGAATTTGAACCAGCATTCACTTGGTTTAGAGACGAGGACGCTGACCACTGGGCTGTTGTTGTTCACTTTGCTCGGGTTCCCGGGGCCCCTCACAAAGCTCGCGATGGGACTTAGTTTTCTGCCGTTCAGTAGACGTCCATTATAATGGATGTTGGGCTGTATAGGGGTAAGCATCAAACGAGTTCGTTATTGTTTTCTAATGCTGTTATATCAAACACAAACACAGGCCAAAAAAAAACACCCTTAACTAGGAGTCTGCTTGTTTCACAAATCATAAAATAATCCACACAAAATACACATACAGCCACTCATACGAAACACGCTTAAAATATAAAACAACAAACACAGACAAATATTTTTTTAAACCCTGTATAATACACAAATTAAGAACAAACAAACATACACCACACCACGTACTTAAATTAAGTGCACATAACATACACACGCACACGCACTCAAACATTAAACATTTCAAACACAAACTGCGTTCACTTTCTGACGTAACCACTGAGCAAAAACAGTCTTGTTCCCTGGAATTGGAGTTCAAATTATAGTTCGTAGCCTTCGAGTGAACTCTAATCTGTTTTTATTCGTATACCTTCACAGCTGTGAATATGGGGATACGAGCTCTAATGTTCTTTTTCTAAACGGCGAGGCTGTTTTTTGTTCAGTGTAGTTTTAGCTTTAATGCTCTAGAGAAATTTTCTTTGTATTCTTTGTGTTCTATTTGTTTTTTTTTTGTTGTTGTTTTTTTTTTTGGTTTTCGTCGGTTATTTAAGTTGCTAATCTATTTTCTGAAATAAAAAGGCGTTACCCGAAACGGACCCGAACCGTAAACCGATATGTTGTTTGCGAACCAAAAATTAAATGGCGGTTCATAGCGTTCAACAAGCATTTGTGAGGAAGGAATACGTTAACTTCTAACAAAAAATGTTGCTAAAAGAAAATGCTTTAATTGTCCTGTTTACTTCCCTCCGCCTATCTACTAATTGAAAAGTTAAATTTAGTTAGGCTTACAGCTTAAATAATGAAAGTAAATTTGTATGATTTGCTCAAAAATATCATGTTAGCCTGTCATTGAGTTAAAAAAAAAATAACAATAACTGAAAACCTGTTTTTGAACTGCTTTTGAAGCGGTTAAAACCTCCTTAAACCAAACCACAATTTCTATTTTCTCACAAACGTAACTGACCCTTACCAGCATCCAGGGTTGAACCAGAACCCGATCCAGAACCCAAGTTTTTGTGGTTCGACTCCCTGATTCGTAACGGCAGCCACTTTGCAGTAATCTAGATCAACACACCAAAACATTCGCCAAGTTAATCGCAACGCTAAATAGTTCGAAGGTTAAATGAAAACTATAGAACATTGCTACTTTCGGTAGCAATGTTCAATTTTTCATTTAACGTCCAAAATATTATTCGGTGCGATTAAGTTGGCGAATGTTTTGGTGTGTTGATATCACTCCTTTGAAGGGCCGAACCATTCGGAACTTGGCGGCCCTTTTTACCAGTTTTGGTTTTTGGTATGATATCACTCCTTTTTTTTTTAATTGTGTATTTACTCAACTCCATAACCGTGCAGATTTGTAATAAAGTGCCACGTCAACAAGAAATTGGTTTTCAACACTTTGCTACTGCCTTTTGCCTTTAGGCCAAACCATGCTCAACTTAGTCACAACTTTATAGGTTTTGGGTTTGGTTTTAATTTTGTTGTAATTTGTTTTCTTTAGTTAGTTTTGGTGTATTGATATCAGTCCTTTGAAGGGCCGCACCACTCTCAACTTGGTGGCCTCTTTACCAGTTTTTGGCTTTGTTTATTTTGCTTTGTTTTTACTGAGTTGGTTTATTTTTCGTGAATTGGACATGAATACAATTTCTTTGGCAACGTTGTTTAAATTTATCTTGATACACTAGTGTGTGTCTAGGCACTCACGTCAGTATGCATGTTGTCAACACGTTGTCAACACGTTGTCATTGTCCGAACTTTGGCCGTCCAGTGAGAGACGATGCCGACAATACTAACAATGGTTATAACAATATTTTCGTACTTACGCGCCCTCCCACGCCATCCCCGTTGCGCCCCCAAGTTTCAAACCATAAAAGATACGCAGTTCGATTGTACTGCACCCATTCATCCAATTTCATAGCTGGAAGCTTTCCCGTTATCTCGGTATCGGTGAATAATCACCTTATCGGATTTAACAAGGGGATGAACGGACTAGCTAGTAGCTATCTAGTAGCTAGTTACACATTTTCAACGTTATTAAGGGTCAGTTTTTGCATTGAAAGCTCCTTAGCTGGCATTCCTACACGAGTTATTTTTTGTCTGGTGGGTCATTGCTCTCGATTGCAACACAATTTAAGCTTTTGTACCGCATTATTATTTTTCTCCAAGTACCTAAAATATACCCAACTATGCTTCAAAATATAGGACACTGACGCTATGGCGTCGCGCTACAATGGTTTACAACCTCGACAATTGAATTGATGTGATGTTTGTTGTGATGTTTGTTGCCTAACTTGGCGCGACGCACTAGCGTGTGTCAAGATAATACTTCATTTCAACAACAATTTACATTGTAGTACGTTACTCGAAGCTGGAGTTCCAGCTTGTGTAAAAACAATGATACATCTTATTTACATTATTAGTCATCTTACATTATAAACCAAAGTTTCATAGCAGAAAATGAAGCGAAGACGACCCCTGGAAGGAGAACCCCTACAATGAAAACGGGCGAGTAATTCAATTCTTTGGCTAGAAGTCGAAACTGGTACGTTGTTGCCTTGAAAAGAAGTTGAATTTGGCACATAGTTGCCTCGAATAACAATTGGCTCTGCGCGGTCATCGCAGAGGCATGTCTTAGATGACGTCATGCACGAAGGCTAGTTACTTTTCATACGGTACGGATTGCGCAAGCCTGAGCGATAAATTGAGAGTGACGAGGAGGGCCTGAATGGCAAATGACCGTGTGTGGCGCAGTGCTTCTGTTAGCCTGCTCTTTAGAAAATAAAGACATTGGTGGGGGGGGAGGGGGGGAGCGTAAAACCATGGGCGAAACAAAACCCCTGGTGAAGCCGGGAGACCCTGTACGACTATTGCCCGTGTGGTTGGCATTGCGTCTTTTACCAGTAAGCATAATGATTACCCATTAACTGAACAACAACATCCCAAACAACAACCAAGCTCGGCCAACGTTCAGGCAACAGTGATAAATGACGTCACAAGCCAAAGCGATAAACAGGAAGATGGGCAGTGCGTCTGTGTGGGTAACAGGATAGGAAAGGAGGAAAGGGGAGAGGGGAGGGTGAGGACAGGGAGATGATGGGATGAAAGGGGTGGAAGAAGATGGGAGGAAAAAGGAAACTTACAGGAAGAAAAATACCCAGTTGCAGTAATGTTCACGCAACACCGACCGAAAACTGGGAAGCAACCACCGGCCAAACCAAACCACGGGCAAAAGAAAACCCCGGGCGAAGCCGGGTACGATGCTAGTTAATATTAATAATAATAATAATAATAATAATAATAATAATAATAATAATAATAATGTTTGGTGCAGGAGCACACAGGCCTGAAAAGGATTTAAAAGAGTCGCTAATATTCAGCCTAAAAATAGAGGAGGGTGGTGAGTGGGGCAACATTTAAGATGCCAGAAAAGGCTGGTTCAAGGAGTAGGTAGCAAAAGTTAAGCAGAGCATAGAGCCAGAGGCCCCTTGTGAATTAAAATTAATAAAAATAATACAAATGTGTTTGGTGTGTATGAGATGAAAACAGGATATGCTTGGAGCCGGAGGCCCAGTGTCAACAACAACACAAGTTTAAAAAAAGTTTAGCTCAATTGTGGGACTAAAAAAAAACCCACCCCTCACTAAGTCCTCTTAAAAAATAATTTACACCCCGGTCTTTATTGTTCCTCTTGAAATTTCCTTTCTAATGATACCAAGAACAACCGAAAATAACTACCGGAAGTGGTACTAATGCATAGTATGTGCCGTAAAAGAAATAATCGTGCCCTAAATTGAAAGAATTGTTAACTTTGTGTGAAAAGCATTAAAATTTGGTGCACATGAAGGGTTCAAAACCCCCGAGGGGTGAGCAGGTGACTTCATCCCCCGAAAAAGGTGTTTTGGCTGCAATTCATTAACCGTCAAAAAATCAAAAGCACAATGTGAAGCTAAAATGTTCAGCACAAAAGTCTGGACTGGAAAGGTGATATCTTTTACGTAAAAGCAACCCTTGAACCACATAACCACATAACCAAAATCGTATTATCATCCTTAATTCGCGCGTATACGCTCCTTTTTTCAATTGGTTGTTATAGTGATTTTCGTGTTCAAAGTGCTCTTGCAAGCCCTCGAAATGGACGTGCTTTGAATTTTCTGAAAGGTTAAGATCTATACTTTCCATCAATTCTAAATGAAATTATTTAACTAAAGATAGGGGCCTTCCTTATACTAATTTAAAGGTGAAGAGGTTATGGGGTAGCGGTGAAAGCGTATAGTGATTTTCGAATTCAAAGTACTCTTGCTAGTCCTATAATTGCCAGAAATGGACATGCTTGGGGTTTTATGAAAGGTGGAGGATTTATTCTTTCCATCAATTCTAACCAAAATTGTTTAGCTTAGATACAAATAGAAATACGAGCATTAAAATGGCACTTTGAAATTGAAACTAGCTGCTACACATATTACAGCTACACTTTTAAACGGGCGTAAGACGGTCCCTATCTAAGTTAAACAATTTCGGTTAGAGTTACTGGAAAGAATAATCCCCCACCTTTCAGAGAAATCATAAACATGTCAATTTCGGCAATAGAGGGCCAGCAAGAGCACTTTGAATTTGAAAATCACCATACGCCTTCACGCTACGCCAATACCTTTTCACCTTTAAAATGGTGTAGAACGGTCCCTATCTAGGTTAAACAATTTCGGTTAGGACTGATGGAAAGCATAGATCCCAA
>JAHWFP010261239.1:5127-15752 GCA_023313725.1 Lithobius niger
TTAAGTCATGTCTAAATTCAGGCATCACACGACAAAGGACATAAATGTTGTGACAGCTACCAGCAAGTATTCATGTGAGAGGACAAGGTCGACTGAAATCAGTTTCAGGACCAATGTGTCCAAGTTAAGTCATGTCGAAATTCAGACATAATACAGCAAGGGACATTCGTAATGTTGTCCCTGCTACACAACCAGCAAGTATTCATGTGAGAGGGCAAGTTGGATAGGGACACAGTTAATATGGGAAAAGTTGACTGTGTGCTGGCAGTCCACTGGATGGTGCCACGTGTAACTACACCTGTATTTTTCCAATTCGGCCTGTATTAGGCTTATATTTGTGCGATTAGGTCTATATTTGAGTAATTAGGCCTGTATTTTTGCTATTAGGCCTGTAGTTGAATAATTAAGCCTACATTTGTGCAATTAGGCCTACATTTGAGTAAGTAGGCCTACAATTTTTATTATAACGAATATTTACTAAGTGATCGTTAGGCACACCTAGAAAGCCCAAATTAGGCCATATTGTTCTTAGGACATGGAATTAACAGAATATCACGAGTGAAAAGCCTAGTGCCCTCTAACTGCAATTGGGTGAACTGGTAATTCCCTCCCAAGAATAATTATATAAGTTGTTCCGCCAGTCCAAAACTCTCCTAAGCCTGTCCAATACTTGATTACATACTTGATTAATGTTTGAATATTAAGCCTTAACAAATTCCAGACGAAAATCATAGTTGCGTCTGTCTAGTCAACATCCCACCGGTCATACCACACAACAAGCAACAATTAAGCAAGAGAGTTCCATATTGTATTGGCTCAAGGCTACAACGGGGGTTCGTACACGCCCTTGAATTCCTTGAAAAGACTTAAATTTGTATTAAATAAATACGGATGCAAATCTATTTACGTTGCCTTTTGGACTTAAATGTCAGACTGCCTGAGTGGGGAATCGAACCCATGACCGTTGAAACCAAAGGCCGGAGTCCTACTGGTCAAAAAACGAAATGTCCATAGGCAGCATTTAACACGCAAACATACCCATATAATCATACACTGTATATCTGTGCCTATATAGACGTTTCCTTTTTTTTAAAAAAAGCCATGTCTTTATAGCCGAGCGGTAGGACCCCGGCCTTTGGTTTCAAAGGATCATGGATTCGATACACCACTCAGTCAGTCTGACATTTAAGTCCAAAAGGCAACGTAAATAGGTTTGCATCCGTATTTATTTGACACTTATCAAGCCCATTTGGCTTTCTGTCCTGTTTATAACTTAAATTTGTAACCCGAAAATTCGAGGCTTGAAACTACCTTGAAAATTGGAATTTTTGCTTGAAATCGGAGCCTTGAAGTGGCCTTGAATTTTGTGAGTGTACTATGCTGGAATGAGGTTAATGCCATTATAGGTAATATTCGGTGTGATATTAAATAAATAAATAGGACAATATACATTAATCAAAACTTAAAATAATTTGTCAGCTGGATCCATTTATTCTGTGAATGATTGCTTCCCTCGGATTGGACTAGACAGAAGAAGAGAGGGGCAGTGCAGTGCAAGCAATTTTTGCCAGAAAGGGCAACTGAGCAATGGCGGCTTAGCTTCTTACTGCAAACTAAGCGCGCAATGGTGCCAACGAGGACACCTCACAAATTACGGTATTTAATAGGTGGAGAGAGCCTTGTAATTGGTTGTGAGTTAGCCTGGGATATGGTTTAGTCTATTAGGACCGAGGGTATACGGAGGTTTCTTACATCGCTTTATCTTAAGTCAACTTAACCTATACGTCGATGTAGGGCTTAGAGCGCTTTAAGAACGTCCATGTGTAATCACCTAAAACCACTGTCATGTCGCTTTATCTCAAACAACCTCGTTACGTCGACGTAAGGAGTTGAAGCGCTTTAACAACTTACGTGTACCCACCTAAAATCCATTTTCTACGTCGCCCTAAGGACTGCTTTCCTTCGATTGGTTGAAAAGAGTGCGCTTAAACGTCACGAAGCTAGGGCGTAACCCATCCCAGCTAGCCCTGTAGTTGAACGAGGACATGGGAATAGAGAGGGGTTTGGACGTTGGGGAATTAGATAAACGCGACGCTACATCGACTTGGCAGAAACTACCGTGTACCCGTGTCGTTTTAACTCGCTACAACTTGAATGTCCGTGTAACCACCTCTCACCTAAAGCGACGTGAGTTCAAGTCGACGTAAGGTAAAGCGACGTAAGGAAAAAGTGACATAAGAAACCTCCGTGTATACCCTCGTTTCGAACCCTGCTACAAATTCAACAGCCAAGAGAGCACGTTCTTCGGTTTGCTTTGACCTAATTCCACTTTTCACTCTCTTATTTATGCCTTTCTGATAGAACCTTACTTCCAGAAGGAGTATGTGGTTACGATCGCCAATAATTAGCATCCCCCTCCCTCCTTACACGGAGCGTCCACTCTAACACAGCCACTTCAAGGGCCACAGACGAAAGGACACGTGAACATCGTTGACTCCAAGAGGTCACGTGGTTGGCGGGAGTCCTCTCTATTAAAACCACATTATTTGTTATCTTCTTCAGTCGAGAGAGAAGTCTGCCTTCGTGTCTAATTATTATTAAATTAGCAATGATAATGAAACGCCGTCTGGAGGCAGTCAGGCGAAACGCGCACCGAGAAACGGGAGAAAATTTAACAACCAGCCGAGACACACCCCTTCCCGCCATATTTAGAGGAAGGGACTCAAGAATTACTTACCGTCTCCTTCATTTACGAGTAAAGGTTTAAATCAGGTTAATTGGACAAATGAGAGGACGCTATGAGAAGCCATGAGAAGCCAATTATATAAGACTGGGAGAGATTCCTTAACAATAATAACACGCTGGTTGACGTCACGTCTTACGTCTTACACGTCTTACACAAGTCACGTCTTACACGTCTTATCACGTCTTACATAAGTTTCGGGTAGAGACAATGAATTGAGGTTCATTTCGGACTGAAAATGTTGAACCCACGCACCACCCAAACAAAGTCCCACTGATGACGTCACTTGCGACATCAACCAGGTCCAATATCTACGTGACGTCATATTTTAACTACTCATTGCACTTCAAAGTAAAAACTATTGTAACAATATGTGACGTGCAAATTGCCTGTTGTTGGTACGTCATCAATTGTAATGGCTCGAGCTCGCTTGGCCTACTGCCCGGGGGACTCTCAACAATTAGGAGGCGAACCGAAATAGAATTATTCCACCACGATCCTTCCATCGACCCACTGCATTTTGGTCAACTTAATCAGAAATAGTTCCCTTTTCCCCCCGTAGTCCCAAACGTAAATTCAAACCTTTATCAACCCTGTGGCTTGTGTTCCACAGCAACCTCATAGATTCTAGATTAATCACCCGAACTAAACTATTTCCGAATGCTGTTGCTATTTAATCAGACCCTAAGTAAAGCCTTCGCATTCTCAATTAGGCCCTAAGCCAAGGCAAAGAATCGCCCATGTAAGTCAGGCAAGCCTCAGTCCTCCAACGCTCCAAACAGGGATCCACTCTTCAATCAGAAGTGCCAGAAACTCACTGCCGGTATACACAAAGAACGAAACTTGGGCCCTGCACAGTCAGAACTGTGGGGGGTTTGCCTGAACGATGAACATTCTAAAGCCTCTCCAATCAGAACTGGCAGAAACTGCTGACAGTGTATATATATACGAAGGCCATGAAAATTGTTGATAGTATATATAACCATTTCTTCTAGGCAAATTTGTGACTTTTTTTCCCTGTGGTTTTTTTTTCTGTGATTTTTTTTCGTGCTCCAACTCGACGTCATATTTACTGCAGATTGTAGTCGGAACCAAACTCTAAACATTGCGACATCGCTCAGCAACGAACGCACTCTGCATCGTCTTTTGGCCTGCACATTTATTCTAAGCATTTCTTCTTTTTTTTCCCCCAACTTTCCCCCAAGCCGGCGTTAGTGTTCTGTCCTAAATCACGTTTCCAAACAGCAGCAGCAGCGAAATGGTTTATGGGTTAGCGGTTGGGGTGGCGGGAAAACAATTTTTCTTATCGAATTGTTAGGCGAACATCGTTGTCGCCGTGCAGTCTGCTTTCTTATCGAGCAGCCAGGCTGATAAGAAAGAGAAATATATATACAAGGACGTCTCCTTATTTTCCTTTTGCCTTAATGATAATCTAAACTGTTATCTAAAAGACTTAGTTAGTAAAAATTGTAAGGAATCAACTTCGCAAAAGTCATGGAGGATTCACATTAAGAAGAGTCAGCATGTTTCATACAGAAATCCCAGCAAAAATGGACCATGGTTAACCATGGTTAAAAATATTGGTAGCCTTGGTTAAACCAGGGTTGGTCCCAATTTAACCGTGGTTAAACCTCGTTCGAAACCATGGTAACAGGAAACTTTTACCATGTTTCAATCCTTGTATAACACGGTTGGTCCCAATTTACCCTTGGTTTAACAATGGCAACCGACGATCACAAACAGTGGTTTAACCTTGGAAAATGTTGGCTAGGATGGGTCAAATCGGGCACAATAATAATTGTCCGTATGGTCACGTGGGTAACAGTTTATCCCTGGAAGGGTCAGAGCGATCCGTTTGGCAAAGCGCTTCGGCAAACAGCTTTCTTGGCTCAATGCTGACGTCACCAGTAGACGTTCGGCGCTTGGCGAGCAAACGGGACGATCGTAGTAGGAAACAAGATGGCTGGCGTTTTTATAAAAATAACTCGTTTGGGAACATTTGGGCGCTTGTTAAAAAAAAAAACGCGCGCGCCAGTTGTTTTCCAGCACTGTGTAGAGCAGTGACATTTGCCGCCATATTGGCACCAGTATGGGTTTTGGAGGGCATAACTACAAGGTGCACTACATAAAAATGGAGGGAAAAAGCGGATTTTTTAGGCTTAAAATAACTTTGTTTTCTCCAACAACAAAAATCGCGCGTTTTAGGTCTAAGAAATCACTCTTCACAGCATCGGCTTCAGTATAATGCCCTTCTGTTTCTCTCTGCAGTGCCCCTTGCAGCTAACACATATAGGCTCCAGCGTAGAGTTATATACAATAATACTACGTCGTGTTACTGCTCTATAGACGATGTAGATTTATTTGGGCTGTTCGCAGTGAAGGGATTCAGTCTGGCAAACTAAGCAAACAATTAACAATTACGAAATATGGGTCGAAATGTGTGACTGTACGTACTTGCGAACGATGCACTCACTCGCTATACACGTCAATAGGAAATCAAGAATTGCAACGTTATTTTTTGAAAATTCGTTTTATAAATGAGTGTTTCAGCGAGCACACAAAACTAATTATCGGTATGGCGTCTGTTAGTCTCAGTAGAGTCGACCGTTAGGCTGAAAAATTAGCCATTATCTCAAGTCTCTTCGATAGCGTCCACGTACAAGGGAGCGGCCATCTTGAAGCTAAACCAAAAAAAAGCACCAATTTTTCTGCTTCGCGTTGCTTCAAAGCACTTTCTCAGCGCCTGCTAAAGGAACAGTCATGAGCGCTTCAGCAAACGAAGCGCTCACGCAAACGAGACAGTGATTCTGATAAGCGCTGAAGCGCTTTGCCAAACGGAACGCACGGTGTTCATCCACCTACAAGAAACCTAAGACAGCTTGCACGCCTTTTTCCGAGCTTTTTGTTGGTTAAAGAACATACACTATATACTGCTTGTTGTTTTTGGCATCGCGCAGTCTCAAATTATGTGAGAGGCTACCATGCTCCATCAGCAACTATGGGAACTTATTCTGGCCAATTCTGGAAACATCTTTCGGCCCCTACGATAATCGGAGGTTTCCCCGTTCAAATCCCTTTACCAGATCCCTTTACCAGATATTTCTTCTCTAAAAAAAGGGCTGGAAATGTTCAAAATTGAGCCGGTTCAGCCAAACAAGCATTTAATTGCTTCGGTTGACTTAAAGCTCAAAGAAATTAATAATAATAATAATTTTTTTTTTAAATATATCGAAAAACGAGTAATTTATTCTCAATACCAACCGGGTGTCTCTGGTTTCGGTCTCATCAACAGCCCACTTCATCAGTTGACTGGTTCAGAACGTCGGTTAAATTCCAAAGTGCCGATTGACAAAACGTAAAAAGCCTGATGTATATAACCAGATAATCCCCAGTGGGCAGTGAGCATGACATAGGATAGTTTGCATGTTCATAAGATAAAATCCTGCAGTCTTATACCACGCGCCATGGCTGTTTGCTGTGACGTGTATATCACGTGACTGGGCTAGTCCAATCAGACGGCCAAACAGCCGTTGTTCTCGTTCGTCATTGGCTAACTCATGGTGACGTCACGGCAAACAGCCATTGCGCATGGTTTAATGCCCTGTTAGAAATTTTACAAGAACAGGAGAATTTCTCGGGAAATTGTGTTTGTCTGCCGAGTGTTGAAAGCAAGGTGCAACCCTTTGTTCTGTTGGTGTAGCTGGGTTAAGTTAATTGTGTCAGTAATAAATGGCGCGTCGACAGGGAGATCATATCGCCTACCTCAGTCACAGAACAATCATGTGGTCTGTGTTTACCCATGGGTTACTGAACGAATGTTTATGACGACGAACGTTCAAAGGGTAAGAAGTTGAGAGTTACGTGATGAAATTGTATGGCTTAACAAATCGTTGCAAAAGGTCGCTTTAAAAGATCGCTCTAGTGTCAATCCCTAAAAATAAACAGAAAGAAAAAAGGTCCAAATTTGAAAAGTACTAGTTTTATTCTAAACACTTTCGCCATAATAATTATGTGGTTTAAGCAAGTGTTTACAAAGTGATGCAAATTAAACATTATAGTGTTATACTTGAACACATTTATGCTGTAAACGCTAATGTTTTGAAACGTTTCTTTTCAGACCATAGTGTATTAAGTACCTAAAACACTTGTACGAGTTTTTAACCAAAAAACGTATAACAGTTTTTTTTATATGTGTTTATGCCGCTAAAAGTCAATGAGTGGTTCTCAGGAGCGCCCGCATGGGGTCTTTCTTAGCGCATGAAAAAAAAACATTTTAAAACATTTTTCTTAGCGCATTAAAACGTTTTCGTAATGGCATTGTCTAACAAAAAAATTCTGATTACGCATCAACGCTTTCATCAGGCCTTTCCTGGAGCCGATGACCATATCAGCTCTTTGCTCCATTCACATGATCGTCTCGAAACGAATCTAAGGGTGGTTCGGAGGCATGTAACAACTAAAAACTTGGATCTGAAGGATGACTTTCATCGAATGTGCAACCTTTGCACGCTGATCCTGTGGCATTAAAACATAGATATTTGTACTACACAACAAAATGTAACCTACAGATTTTGTTTTGTTTGGTATAAAAAAAAATCACCCGCACCTGGAAAATCACGAATTAAAAAAAAAACACCACCCGCTCGCATCACTTTTTTTAGTACCACTCCTGAGAACCACTTGATTAATTTTTAGCGGCCTTATCTTAAAACACGTGTTTTCTACACTGTAAACCCACCGATAAAACCCCTCACAGTTATATCCTAATTTCCGAACACCAAACTGTCCAACCTTAACGTCGAACACAGTCAATTGTTGCGTCATGGTCCGCGGATCCAGAAAGGGACTGGCGTTGCATTGTGCCTGGCCGTATACAGAGCGAGGAGGGGTGTTTGGTGTACCCCCTCCTCACCAACGGACCGCCAGCCAGGCCAGAGCCACGCTAACGCACACACACACACACACCTGGGTTTTTATCACCAGCCAATGGCGTTAAAAGAGCGATAACAGTTTCTCGCTACAGCGACTTCGTTCAATCTCCCAGTTTACACGAACATTTTGTCGTTGAACGACCCAGCCCGAGTCGAAATTAATGGGGGACAACGAGCGAATGCCACGAAAGCACTGATTGCCCAAGCTTATAGCCTAGGAAAGGATGGCGTTTTTCTGCTATGTTCGAAAACGAAGGTTTTTTTTTATAGGTCAAGGCAATGGTGTGTAGACGAATTATGGTGTCTATCATAATTTGCGGCTCTCTGTATGGGACCAGTTCTGTAGTGTATTTACATCCAACTGGATGGCGCTACCATAATTTTTGTATTCAGAGTAATGGAGGCCGTACGAAATGACGTCATGCAAATTTGCTGTATTTTGGCTTCCTTCCCTCATCCACTTTGTCACAGTCTTCGCAACCCTCCTCCCCCCACCCCAGAAAATAATTTTACATACGTCGAAACCCCTTCCCCCCACCCCTCCCTTTTCGTTACCGATGAAGAAGGTGCGGTAATAATTTGGGAAAAAATCCGGTGAATTTTTCGCGATTTTCATGAAATTAGTCCTAATTTATCCTAATTTCCGATAAAATTTTGTTTGCTCTTTATCCTGTCATTTTGATAGTTGTTCCAGTGTATGTGTTACTTCACAAACTTACTGACCCACGCCTTCCTCCCTTGTCCAAAACTGTCATTCCATGAATCCATCCGTTTTGAATGACGTCATATTGTGTCCGGTCCCGTAGCGCCTTAAACCACGGAGGGCGCAAAAAGTCGCGTGTAGAAATGTTTGTGCCCTCCATACGCCATCTATGAACTAAAATGTTGACCCCTAACGGTGTCCATACAGAAGAGTTCTACAGAACCAAATTCACCCCCAATCCATACCCTCACGGTCAATGTAAAAATTTGTATTAACGGAATTTGCAGCTGCGGTCTTTATCTCGGGAATGAGCTGGTCCATTGTGCTAGGAGATTCTTGGGATCTTTTCCTAAGTCTGTTGTTAGTTTTAAAGGGAAAATCTGACAATGAGCAATATTGCGTGTGTTAATTTTTAACCCTACCCTTTTTTAAAGCAATTTTTTTTAAACCTTATGTAATATGAAGCAAACTAATTCTCGTACAGATGAAAAGCCCCAATTTTGTACCGCACTAGAGTTTTAGAAGGAGAAAAAGTCTAGTGAGGGTTGATAAGCCCGGAATTCGAACCGGTACACCTCCGATTATCGCGATCCAAAATAAGCCAGAGCCCCTAACAGGTGAAGGAAGATGGTGGTGTCTCACCCTACTCTGGTGGTACTGTCTGGCACTGATTTTGCCAACGTTTTCCCTCCATTTCTTAATCTCCTCCATATCGCAAGCTGCAGAAGCAGCAAACAGTAAAGCGTCGATAAATAAGACAACCATAAAACCTAACCAATCAAAATATAAAATTAGAAAGCTCTGTGTAGAAAACTATTTTTTAGTAAGATTAATAAACCGGCACCATGTGAGTTAGACGTGAATAAGTGGTGGGTAGGGGGGGGGCACGTCTTTGAGGGTTAATGGCACGTCGACTGCTAGGTCATTAGCCCCAACCTCAGTCACAGTGCAGTGGCCCGGGTTTCCACTGCGCCACACATTACATAGATGTTAACTAAACCCCAAATCTAGATCTTATCGCATGCCTCTACCCCCTGCAAAAATTGAAAAACCCCACAGAGGAGGACTGAATATCACTCAATTGATACGCAAAGTCACGTGGACTTAAACTGCGACGAACACCAGAGTTGGGTTTGCAGGACGTGAAGACAAACGAACTCGTTCATGTTAAATAAATAAAGACGGAAACCTGCTTCCGGTAGCTTTTGGACCTAAATATCAGACTGCCTGAGTGGGAAATGAACCCTCGACCTTTGACACCAAAAGCCGAAGTAATGGCCTATTAAGAGGGGTTGGTTTTCCGATATTCGGCTATACAAGTCGTGCTATTGCTTTGAAGACTAATATTTGGAATCCCGAAAATAAATCAGTTACGTTTTCTTTGCTTTTAGTCTTCAGTACAGCCGTAATGGCTGGGATGACCATAGCAATCACGTTGTCCGTCAGTCCGTAAGTCGCTTCTTTTCAATTATAGAGTATGTGACCGCACGAGAAATAATCGTTTCATCAGAAATGAAAGACATGACATTAAGTAGACATCAATTTTTAAACTTTGTACATGAAATGATCATAGCGCAAAGCACTCATCTTTCAATTAAGACCATTGATTCACAATTCAACAAATACACAACCACACGAGTCCTTACGCCTATTTTTTTTTGTAATTTTACTTTCAAACGCGAATTTCACACAAATTCCACCAACCTCAAACCTCAACTCTACCCTGTAAACTTTACTATTGTAAAAGGTGTGACATCCCCCAGAATAAATCGAGTCGGTAATGGGGAGGGGGGAAATTCGGCAGCAGAATACGCAGGTGCGTTAGGAGAGGTTGGTGGGAGGAGGCAGTTGGGGGAGGGGGGACAGGGGGGGAATACAAGTCAGGAAGGCGCACTCGGGAGAATAGGGAGGAAGTCAGAACTAGAGCTATCGCGTTACCCGGGGCACAAGAAAACGTGTGGAATAGAGGTTGGCATCCATTCAGCCCCATTGTGTCTCGATTCTTAAAGAGACGGGTAATATGGCGGCTCTCTGTTTGGGAGAGACCTACCCCCATACAGCGAAACCACGGGATTCGTGGGAAGTCATGGGGGGGAGAGGGGCATTCGGGTTGGTGAAGGGACGGAAGGAACTTGTGGTGCGGGGACAGCTGCAGTGGGAGGAGCAGACGCATCAATTCTTGTCCAAAAAGGGTTAATATACTTGAAGTGATGATGTAAATTTGTAGTGGGTTCAGAAGTTTTGTGGG
>JAHWFP010261239.1:15762-26724 GCA_023313725.1 Lithobius niger
TGACAAGACTTGGAAGTGGCCAAAGTTGGAAGTGGCAAGAGTTGGAAGTGGCAAGATTTGAAAGTGGCAAAAGTTGGAAGTGGCAAGAGTTGGAAGTGGCAAAAGTTGGAAGAGGCAAAAGTTGGGGTGGCAAGAGTTGGATGTGGCAAGAGTTGGGAGTGACTAGAGTGAGAAGTAGCAAAATTTGGAGGTGGCAAGAGTTGGAAGTGGCAAGAGTTGGAGTGGCAAGAGTTGGAGTGGCAGGAGTTGGAAGTGGCAAGAGTTTGAAGTGGCAAGAGTTGAAAGTGGCAGGAACTGAAAGTGACAAGAGTTGGAAGTTGCCAAAGTTGGAAGTGGCAAGAGTTGGAAGTGGCAAAAGTAGGAAGTAACAAAAGTTCGAAGTGGCACAATTTGGAAATAGCAAAAGTAGGAAGTGGCAAAAGTTGAAAGTGGCAAGTGTTGAAAGTGGCAAGAGTTGGAAGTGGCAAGCAACGACATCTAGAGTCAAGAAATGGTAACAAAAATGGAAAACTACGAATTCTTCCCTAATATTATAAGGTTTGCAATAATTGTTCTTTTGGCATCTTTTAGAGTGTTTTAAAAACCCCTATTATTTTTATATGCAAGAGTAAATCGCCTGTTTACACTGTAAAAACATATGTTTTAAAAAAACGCACCTAGAAAACGTTTTCACGAGATGGTGGAAACATTTAAGTGTTTTACAAATAGCAAATGTTGAGAAGAAACCTGTCAAAACATTGCGTTTATATAGTATTGCAGATATAAAATGGGTTTACAATAAAACACTGGCGTTTAATTTGCAAAACTTTATGAACACACGGTGAAAACAATGTTGCGACAAAAGGGGTTAAAATAAAACAGTACTGTTTCTATTACAACGAATACGTTTTTGAAAAATAGTGTTTAACGAAAACAGCTATGTTAATTATGTGCTGTAAAATAAACGGTGCTGTTATAAGGCAAAAACACTACTGTTTTATTTTAGAGACTTCCATCGCTAGATGCGTTTAAGCATGTGTTTAATACAAACGCGGACGTGCAACTGACCTCAAGGGCACGTTTATGCAACAGCTCGCGTTTGCATTCTCGCAGCCAGAAGCTCAAAATCATTTGAAATTCCAACATAGCGGTGGTTTTAGCTTTGCCGGCTAGCAACGAAAACAGTCAATAATGCTAGTTCCGAAGTGACTGGAATAATAGTTTCGTCAGGGGGAATTCATCTTATCATCACGGATTATAAGACTGCGGTATTTACTCAACAATGTCGGATTTAGCTAATCCAGGAAGCGTTATTACCATGGCAATGACACTTTGTCATCGCTATTATATTCTAGCTGCAAGAATGCAAAGGCGAGAAGTTACATAAACGCGCCCTAAAGGGGGGGGGGGTTATGCAAGACACTTTTCTCGCTCACTAGGCTAGCTTTTAATTGGTGAATACTAAATCTGTTGGCTGCTTCTCGCCTGCGGCATGCGGTTTCGAGCATGCGGCTTTCGCGTTGTCTATACCTAGTAACCATGGAAACGACGCGGACGCATATCTTCTCCTCGTGCCTCGCGACGTGACGTACGATGTCTACGGCATTACAGCGTCGACTCATGACAAGAAAACAATTTTTACTGCAGTAAAAAATGACAGTCTCATTTCCGAATGCCAGCATTCGATGGTTTGTTTTCGATTCGATCACCCCGAAATGCGCGCCATGTTTTGAATTCTCGCTGCGAGCAGCTATTCATTCCACCGTCATCTGATCAGCGTCGGAAGCTGTTCTTCGTACGCGAATACCAAAGTTTGGAAATAGCGTGAAATGACACCAATGCTGTAGCAATGTTTGAAATTACTGTTGCACCTTGTTGTTTAGAGTGTTGCTATTTACAATACATTTAATTTGGTATGTATTGCCGCATTCATTTAGTAGAAGCAGGAAACTAATCGTAACTAAACAACAGTTGACTAGCAAATAGCGTTCGGCGAGCGAGAAGATCTCGTAGCTAAACGCACCCTTAAAAAAAACCCTCTGTCTGGGTGCGTAGCTTGGATTCAAAGTATAAACAATAGAAAAAGATGAAGTCTAAAAGTCATAAACATTTTTTTAAATCGCTATTAAAGCAGGCAATAGGGTTTTGAATAGTTGTATAGCATTACATTTATATAGGTTAATTGCGATAATATAATACGGTCCTCCATTGTTTTGAAGCCTCCCAGTCATTAGAGCATTTAAAAATACGATAACATTTGCCACCACATCTGCTCGCTTAACAACGTTGAATTGGTGTAGATTAATATTTAATAAGACCGCTAAAGCCTACTCTCCATTGTGAAATGTCTGCAAAAAAAAGTAATTCTAACCAATTGTTTTAAACTTTCGTCGTAATCGCACACTTAATCTTTTTTACACTAAGGTCACCCCCGTCCCCCTCCCCCTCCCCAACTCCGAGATATTGCTGACGTTTTTATGACGATTGCTTAAAGCTCACGTCCTAGTATGTGAACGGAAATCTTATCAATATCATAACACACGCTTCGCCTTCAATGCAGTCCTTATCTAATCGGAGATTCGTTAGCAAAACTTTACTTTAAGTTCCCTACCGCTAAAGCTACGATCGCGTATATGGTAAACACACATACGCCCAAATGATATTGTTTGTATTTCTTGAGTTTGCTCAGTCTGTTGCTATAACATTTATGATCGTCACCTGTTTTTCGAGAGCGGTTATTGTGTTGTGGGAAAAACTATTAACTTTCCAACGGTTTAATACTGTCTGGAAAGCGCTTCCGGTTGGGCAACGTTACGTCATTAACTTGCGTGGACTTGCATTCGTTGACCTGACGTCATCCTTGTTTGTGGACATAGAAAACGTTTTAAACAACGATCAACAACTGCGCCACCGGGGCGAACCTTGGGGACAGGCGCTCCAACTGAGCTCAGATGCTGGTAAACCTTTCTCGATGGTGATCGAGAGGTTAATAAAAAGACAAGCGAAAAGGTGCGCATGCAGGTACACTGAAAAGCCAAAAGGTGCACATGCAGGTAGACTAAAAAGCCAAAAGGCGCACATGCAGGTACACTAAAAAGCCAAAAGGTGCACATGCAGGTACACTAAAAAGCCAAAAGGTGCACATGGAGGTACACTAAAAAGCCAAAAGGTGCACATGCAGGTAAACTAAAAACCAAAAGGTGCACATGCAGGTACACTAAAAAGCCAAAAGGTGCACGTGCAGGTACACTAAAAAGCCAAAAGGTGCAAATGGAGGTACACTAGAAAAACAAAAGGCGCACATGCAGGTACACTAAAAAGCGACGTTTCGGAATACTTTCATTCTGTTCCTGGCTTGAATGTTTTCTTATCCTAGACCAAAGAAACAGGCAGCATAAAATCGAAAATAAAGTAATTAAAATGAACCCTTTCAACGCAGAAGCTACAAATGGATGCCCAGACATTCCCTGACGAAAGCAGGGAAGAAGCTTTTTGTGGTTTTTAATGGACTAAGCCTCATAAAAAAAGCCACCCGTTAAAATCTACAAATCTTCTTCCCTGCTTTCGTTAGAGAGAGGTCTGGGCACCCATGTGTAGCTTCGGCACTGACAAGGTTCAATTTAATCACTTTATTTTCGATTTTATTCCACCTGTTTCCTTGTCTAGGATAGGAAACCATTCAAGTGCATATATGTTGACTTTTAGCCTTTGCTAAAAAAAAAAAACTTCTGTTGACAACGGAACGTTAAGTATTCCGAAACGTCGCGTTTTAGTGTACGCTTGTGCGCCTTACGCTCGTCTTTTTATTAACGATTTTCGGTGCTCGTACCTCAGTCGTGACCTAGAGATCACATGGAGGTAAGTAAACCCAGTCAAATCTTGTATTCCACAATAGAAACATTGCGCGCAATACTCACACATTAAAGGTACATTCCTCCCGGTAGGCTTTCCTGTACGTCTCGGTTTTGCAACATTAGTTCAGACGTGTGTAAATGTTGCAAACGCATTCATGATTTTCCCATCTTTCGCCTCGCAAGAATTGGTATCGCTACATTCACTCTAACTCATGTAAATGTCGCAAAAGCTATTACGCCCAGGATGCTCGAAATTAGTGAGAAGGTATGCCCCTTTAACTATTCACAACCACGTGACGTCACATACATGTTTGTGAAATTGCCTCCTTCACCTGATGTCGACCATAAACGATGGAATTTCAAAACATTATAATACAACGTTTTTGTCGAGATACGAGACGGTAAACACGAGGAGAATTTATTGCGACCGAGCCCGACACTGACGAAACCTTAACGCCAATGAGACTAAAAAATTGTAACGAACCAAACAGCATCACAGGTTGGTCTTGACTATGAGACTTTCACTAATCTGAGTGAAAATAAAGAAAAGACCGCTGCCTCAGTTGACTGGAACTCGAACCCTCAACTTCCGGCGTACTTCGGCACAGAGCTCTCCAGCCGAGGTTAGAATCTGTTCAACCTTTTGCAGTGGTGATTTATAGATCGTCGACATAGACGAAAGGAGGGAAGCCAGCTTGCTTTTTGGTCTCAATGAAGTAATATCGAAATAATGAGAGCAGTATTGATGATATCAGAAATAATGCGATAAACATTGGTCAGGGGTGCTGTCGGCAGTATCCGGCTTTTTTCACAGTTTTTCACATTCCAACTTTTCATATTTTCCACATTTTTCACATACCTGCTTTTCATTTTTTCCACATTTTCACACTTGCTTTTCATTTTCCCCTTATTTTTCACATACCTACTTTTCATTGTTTGTATCACTACTTCTTCGTTTTCATATATCACACCAGTTTCACAATTCTTTAATAAAAATTATTCTTTTCCAGTAACCATTGCAATTTCTCTGTAATGTCACTCAAGAGAGCGAATGCGAATTCACAGCTACTTCGCCCTTAAACCAACCACTGACAAGCCTACGTAATTCCGGGCCGAAATTTAAGGCGGATAATTTGATTGTTTTTTATTTCGTTTGTGCGTTTTGCCTTTTTGTGAAACCAACACTCGTATTTTTTCACATTTTTCTTTACTACTGGCAAATTTTCCCATTTTTTTCCTTTTTCCCACACTGGCAACCGTATCCCTGTTTGGTAAATTAACCTTTCACAGACACGATAAGATATAGATTTGGGGGTTAGTTTTTAACATTTCTGTAATGTAAGGGGTAGAAGCACCAGAGCACTGCACTGTGATTGAGGTTGGCGCTAACGAAGTCTCGACGCGCCATAAAGCCTCATTCCGCCCCCCCCCCCCCCCTTCACAAGGTAAAGGATTAACTGAAGCGCAAAGAGTCACCCAGTATTACAAGACGCACTCGGAAAGACAAAAGAAAACTGCTCCGAAGACCAGAACCAAGGACATTAGGCCCAGCTGCTGTACCACACTAGTGGGGCGGACCCAACTGCAGGCTCCAGCCGAGCCATGAAACTGTTTAAGCTTTCTCAGTGGTCACTCACATACGTACAAGGAGGGAAAGTAACTCCCTTCTTGGCCTTTACACTCTTCTCGCAACGCCAGTCTTTAAAATTTGGACTGTTTGTTTCGTTAACCCGTTAGCTCCTGATTTATTGTAGATTACTACTGTAAAGTCTCGACAAACCAAGACATACGCAGCATAAACGTTTCATGCGGGTGCCGAGACCCGGATTTGAACCGGCAAACCAGATCACGCCGTTATCCTTTTTACCAGTATGGCATCTCGAGCGGCTAGTCGGAAAAGCCTATGTAATGGTGACTTGGTGTGGGATTGGTTCACCAATTCAAATCCGGTCTCGCCACTCGTATGAAACCTAAGCTCGTACGATTGGCTTATTGTGCTCTAAGTTACTTCGAGTGTATGATTTTCACTCATGGTTTATTTTTTTAATTATCTTTACATTGTTTGCAGCGGTTTTGGTGCGTAAGGCGAAAGCCGTCACGAAGATGTTTTATTTTAGAAAGTAATTTTGTATTTACTGCGATTTCTGAGACGAATTGTGTTGAAAGGACAAGTGTATGGGTGGTATGCTAACTAACTTCGTTTTGTTTTTACAATGATATTGGTTTCAACTTTTAGTTTTACATGTAAAATGTATGGTTGTAAAAAGGCCGTCATTTCGTAATTCAAATGTGTAGCACTTTGGTTGGAAGCAATGTCAACAAGTCGAAAAATTCCAGAATTGTAGAGATCTGTCGAGACGAGACGAGACGAGACCGAGATACGAGGGTGAAAAGTCGATAGTATGAGGGGAAAAAACACACATATTTGAATTGGTAAAAACTAAAAACTTGTTTCCTGATAAAACCAGGCCCACAATTGACACAAACCAAGCCGATTTTTTTAATGTTTTCGGCATGAGAATCTACATTTTGTTCAGAAAAATTATGATAAAAACACGAAAATATGAGGAGATGAAAGAGTGTTGGCCTCTTTATCAGGCAGACGTATTACAGGCTGACACAGGCTTTACACTCCTCATACTTTTATGTGTCATCACTATTTTTGTGAACAAGGTATGGATTCTCAAGCCAAAATTAAAAATTATGTTTGGTTTGTGTCAATAATTGTAGGCTTTGTTTTCATCAGGAAACAACTTTATACCAATCGTATCCTACCTACAAGACAAACTTTTCTTCTACAAATATTTGAAGTTGAGTGAACGAAAGCCGAATGGCGCACAAGATACCAAAAAAAAATAATAATAATGCGACATTTCGGGGTAAATCAACTCCGATATCAACATAAAAAGAAAACTAGACTTGATTTAGAAACTCATCATCCAAACAAACCCCCACCCCTCCAGTTCACAATCACATACTTCCAAAAAATAAACAATTAAGAGCATCTCTCTGTTCGAAAACGTGAAATTCACGAAACTTCACCGCTCGGACACATGAGGTTGAAATAACCGTAATTTCTGACTCTACCTCCCAACCTGCATTTGACTGTAAATTGGTCATGTTTCTTCCAGGTTTACTCCTTGTTTAAACGGTTGCTTCCATATTTTCCCTGGACAGTTCAGCGTATTAGACACTGAAATACTTTAAAAAGTTTTTTATTTATTACTATAGCGGTTATTCATCAAAACATTGACGTGAAAAAATGTCTGCGAAGACAATTTTAATAACACCTCTTATTAAACTATTACTAAGAAAAGTGTCTGTGGTGTTTGCTAATAGAGCAGGTTCCAGATAGCCTAACCTAAGGTACGCCATGCATAGTAACGACTCAAGAGTAAGGTGTAGTTCAAACAGGCAGCCAGGATAATTGCCCTGGTTGCAACCTTTATAGTAACTAGAGATGACCAGCATGCATTCTGGTATTACCCAGAGTGCAAGTACATTAGCATGCACAAGGGCACAGCAGTGACACCTACCAACAAGTAGCTATAAGCATTACAGTACTGGCTAAGGCCAGTTGAGATAATGCAATGGTATATACCAAGGAGTATCCAAGTGAGTATTTGGATTGTGGTGTTATGATAGTGGGGATTCATCCTCTGGAGCCATTCATTCATCTGCTACATTAGTGCACCCTGGATATCGAATTTTTCTCACCAATTTGTCTCCCCAAGATCCGCATGTTGTCTTACGAACAGCAATGTAAACAGTATACATATTGTATATCCACCATGGCATTTCGGTCCCATTAATTAGAACATTACCCCAGATTCATCCCGCACCCAAATATAAGTTGTGTCATGTCCCTCGTATCATTTACCATTGGTTAGCGACAACAACATTATCCTGGACAAATAAACTGCACGGAAAGATACGACAGGACTACTAGGTGATCGTCGGGGACACTGGACGTGCTAATTATACGGCAGAGAATGCTGCTGTAACTCAGTGGACCTTGCCTGCTTGACCTGTCTCTCAGTTAGCCTTTCCCTCCAAGCAACTCACTGTTGCCATGAACTTAATGTATTATCTTTAACAATCTTGTATACAACAATGTAAAAGTATTGTGAATATTGTAAGCTCGAGGGTTTCCATGTTAACCATGCTGTTTGAGGGAAACAATTGCCTAATCCCCTTTCTTTATTCCAATTCAACCAAGCCAAGAGTAAGTGCTATTTCGAATACGTAACTAGAAATAGTCCTCCCTATTTTCCTCCTGTCCAGGGTTTTTAATTTTTGTAGGAGGTACAGGTCTATGATGAGGTCTAGATTTGGAGTTTGTTTAACACCTCTGCAATGCTTGGCGCAGTAGCAACCAAGACCACTGCACTGTGACTGAGGTTGGTGCTAATCACCTTCCTGTCGACGCGCCATTAAACCTCAATCACCCCCCCCCCCCAGTTTCCTCCCTTTTGCCCCAACTTATCATGCCCCCGATATATTCATAATAATTTACCCCATCACATATTGTAGTTTGGCAGAGTTACACCAACGCAGGCAAGCATATGACATCTAATTTATCTTGAACTCTTATAACATCTACGGCAAACTTCTGTTTAATTACTGTCTCTTAGCCTCACTGTTCCACCAATCATTACCCCAACCAATTCATTCTCATTTCCGCCCGAACGTAGTCCCGTATCCCTGCAGTTTGGTGCATCGGCCGGGAATCAACGTTATCCTGGACAAGTAAACATCGTACAAAGAACCTGTCTTCGT
Source organism: Lithobius niger (assembly GCA_023313725.1). NCBI lineage: Eukaryota > Metazoa > Arthropoda > Chilopoda > Lithobiomorpha > Lithobiidae > Lithobius > Lithobius niger. The sequence goes on from JAHWFP010261239.1 coordinate 24,375, forward strand.
TATCGTCATCATCCGTCGCCATCCATTCGTCAGTCCACTACCACCGACAGTCACTCCACGTTTGGGAAGTAATTAAATTCTTATAAATATCGCTTAAATCCGTATAAGAGACCTCCGTGTTAGTCAGCGTGCTTTTTTTCTCCCAAAGTGGTGACTTTAAATTCTTGCATGATTCTGGTGTGGATGTTCGTCTTGTAGAGGGCTTCACGAACTAGAACTAATAATGACCAAACTACTTTTAAATCGAGAGCAGTTTTTCAGTAGGGCCTATAAGGATATTTTATAATTTTATTGCATTACCTACATCGTATTTTCAGTTCGTTAAGCGCTCACAATCGAGCGGTACTATCACAGAGGGGTATTCTACTCTTAAAGCAAACTGTGCGATGGACGCGAAGAGGCGACGAATGGCTGGCTAACAAGCAAAACGGCGATCGTTGTAAACTGCCAAATTAATAAAAAAGGGTTGTGCTTATTTTTTACGTTGTAAATCTTAAAACCGATGCAGACATCAAACTCTAAAAATAATTAGGTATTAGTAAATTTGTTCAAGTTTTTCTCTGCATCTGAAAATATTTAACAAAACGTTTTACATTTTACCTGAAACCGTAACAGACGAGGCTACCCCGTACGTGCATACCTACAATAGCCAACGTGTAGTTCGATTTTAGGATGCAAGAGTTTTCACGTTGTTGTGCGTTTGTATATGAAAAATGATTTAACGTGGCTTTCTCAGACCGAATTTAAGTGTCTTATTTTTGTGGTAAAGTCTTGTCCCGAGTCAATATCAACGAAGGAGCTTCCCAAGTCGTAGGATTTGCATTAAATCTTAACGTTGGAACTATTGGAGCACGGTGTGACGTCAGCTACTTCAGCTTGCTTGAACGCCGTATAATTTCGTACAAACGTGAACAGAAGTACAGAAAACATGGCGAACGAAGACTAGTTGTTATTGGTGGTCAGAATTTCGAACCGAAGCGATACCAGTACGGATTACAATAGCATTTGCGTTCTATCATCAATTTTATTGTCCCAATTGTTGACTGAGATAACTGGCGATTTGGGTAGTGTTGATCAGACGCTTGTGAGAGAGAAAAATCACAATTTCTACATTTATAATGCTATTAATTCCAATTTACTGCCCCTTTAACGTGTCGTCACCTTCTAGCCTGTAGGTCAGGCAATAATTTAACTATTTTGGGCCTTTTATTAACCCAAGCCCTGCGTGCCACATCGTATGTTTCAGATTGTGTTTACAACTTATATATAGTTGTAAACTTTTTTCCCTCTCTCCTCGTCGTAACGCAATGACCGTGACTGCATGCATGTTGTAAATACAATGTCACGAAGTTTTTCCTGCAAGTTTTATTGCAGTTGCAGTAGGTGTCCCGCTATAGGATTAGCACGATTTCTCAAAAGAGAATAGGCCAAAGCGTTTTATTTGCAGGAAACTGCGTAGGAGGATATACAATAAACAAGCTCGTCGCTGAATTTTACAAAACTGTCGTAAATTATATGGATTTACAATTGTGGCCATTAGAATTCCGCAATTTAAAGTGTTAAAAGTTATACGTAACGTTAACGACGACACCTACAATACAGATACAGAGGGTGATAATTGCTGAAAATGTGGACAAAAAAAAAAGAGTTGGGGCGAGAGCAGAACCCTGCGGGATACCTCGATGAAAATATCAGGGTGGCGTTCTAAATTCACGGAAAATTTTTTTATTTAATTTATTATGTTAAAGAAATTTTGCCGAGCCTTAAGTCAGCCGAAACAATTAATGCTTGAACCGGCTCAATTTTGAACATTACCAGATTTTTTAGAGAAGAAGAAATCTGGTAAAGGAAGGTGCCAGCCCGGGGATTCGATCCGGGAAACCTCCGATCATCGTCGGGGCCGAAAGATTGTCCAGAATTAGCCAGAATACATCCCATAGCCGCTGAAGGAGCATGGCAACCTCTCACACTACCCTGGCCGGCAGTCCTGGCGGGGACTTTGCCAAGGTCCCCTTTCCAAGGATTCGACCAGATCCGCAAACCTCCGGCAACCAGGCTGAGCTCTCTCATTTGGTAAATGTATACTGAAAGTCAGGGAATATGAACATTTTCCAGAAAGTCACTTTCACCTACAAAGAGTAGCTAATACGGATTTTAATTTTTTAGTTCTATAACCTTAAATTTATTTCAGTTCAAATTTCACGTCCTTTTTGTTTCCTTTCCGATAAAGCGAAAACTCACTAGGCCTAGGTAATGTGGGACGTTACGTGTTAAGTGCGTTTCTATAATTTTGTTCAAATTAGGCCTTTTCGTACTCTTCACCAATACCAGTTAGGGCAGTGCAATTTTT
>JAHWFP010261239.1:45553-56160 GCA_023313725.1 Lithobius niger
GGGGGGGGGGGAGACTGGCAAATGCCCTCAATCCCTCATCCAAGACCGGAAGAGTAAATTTTGTTAAAAGCAGACTCGAACAAGGCATTTATTTGAAATGAACAAGTTTTGAAAATTAGCTTGGTTTTTCAAAGATACGAACTAATTTAGACTAAAAACCCAGCCTAATCACAGTACTAAAATTAGATACTGAAAATTACTTTTTTTTTTAGCTTTAGGGAACGTAAAGATTCCTATTCTCTCTAGGCTCCTATATCTGAATCGTCACACACCGTTATGAATTCCAATTTTACCCCCAGTCCCTCCGCCCCCACCCCCCCCCCCCAAAAAAAAAGAAGTTAATGGGTGCGCCAGTACAAAGAATGATTTTTCTGTTTCGATGCATTTTATTTCGAAGAAGGTAGGTCACCCGAGGAAGTGGTGGTGGGGGGGTGTGGTAAGGTTTCAATTACCCACCTCTTCTCCCTACCTAAGACTGCAGAGTAAGACTGAAATTATTATAAAAGAAGACGAACAAGTACATGTGTAGTGTGAATTGTAAAAAAAAAACAAAAAAACAGAAATTTTAACTCCAAGGCTCAAATTGCTGAAATGAGTTGTTTTGAAAACATCCGTTTCCTCCATAGATCCACTTGGCTGAATTTTCGGACCCAATTTTTTCCTGCTTTTTTTTTTTTTTTTGCAACAATTCCGGGAGTTTTTCCGAGTTTTTTTGCACATTTATTTTTCCATGATCTAGAAATATAGTAAAGACAACTCGAGATTTTATAAAATGGTGTTTTTGCAGGAAATTTGTATCCGTGATTAAAGATCCCGTATAAGCTTGAAAATGATTTGAAGTTAAATTAACAGATTTTAGACACTAAGGACGTGCGTCGTAAGCTGAAAAGCTGAAACATTTAAGTCTAAAGGCATACAAAAACGTTTTACAAAATAGCATTGGCTGAGAACAGTTTTTTTTTTCAAAACACTAGCACAGTCTGGTTGCGTTTATAGTGTTGCTCGACAGGTGTGTTTAAAAAAAAAAACTATTCTGTTTTTATTACAAAGCAGTGTTATAGACTTTATTATCGGCTAATATTTGAAAATTACGGGGCGAGGAATAACTGGAAAACCGCGAAATTGGAAGAACGTATGCTGAACGGAAAATCGTATAACAGAGGAAATTCGTATAATGGAAAATCGTCTATAATGTCCCTGCTTCGCTTGCGCTGCCGCGCTCGCTGCAGGTGTACACACACCATCAGAAACTAAAGCCATGTTATTGCCCAGTTGCACGATTATCCGTTGTACGATTAGCCAGTTTATGATACTCCGTTTAGAAAATTTTAGACATTTATCCCATTAGACGATTTTCCAGTTACGTTCGTCCGTCCGACGCCCCGAAAATTACGCGAAAACGCTTACGTTTTGTGAAAATAAACGATAAAGTAAAAACACTGCACACCGTTTTATTTGAAATACCTTTGTCGCTATGTTTGTTTTAATCATAGGTTTATAAAGTGCATGTTTAAAAAAAAGCAAGGGGTGCCTTTCCCCCACCCCCAAAAAAAAGTTCTATGTTGAGTTCCCCCAAATTTTTTGTCAGCCTTCCCCCCTCCTCATTCCCAACTTTAGTAAAAGTTGTATATTTCATAACATGATTATTTGGGCCCTCAACTTTACTAACATGCTATAAAATACATCATTGTTTTCCAAAGGTTAGAGTGTGTGTGTGGGGGGGGGAGGGACTGAGCAAGTATGGAAATTTCAGACAGAATACACTGTTGAACACCAAACAATCATAGTTGTATTTGTTATTTAGTGTGCAATCTCAGAATTTTATTGTAATTTTTTTTTAAATTTTATTTAAAAACTAGATTCTATTTTAAATCATTCCAATGTCTGCATCACTATAAAAACGCCAATATTTTGAATGGTCTCTTCATGGCTAAAGCTGTTTGCAAAACGCCTCTCAGAGTTTTTCAGCTAAAAAGTCGAAAAACGTTTCCCGGATGTCTAAAATGTACAAATTATTGTATGCAAGTGTAGGTATACTAGCCATATACAATAAAAATAATGTAAATATAGTCTATAGGCTAATATATAGTTAAGAAATAGCCGTAACTCCAAAGTTTAACTGGAAAATTAAAGATGACAGTAAATGCAGGGATAACTTAGCCCAAAATATGTCTGAAGGTTGGGCTATAATATAGAGTTGGAATGCAAATAGTCTAAAACAGTTGAGAAGTATTAATTATTTTTCTGTGTGAAGAGCTTATTTGAGTATTTAAATGCTGCATTTAATTTGTGTGCTCACAATGAACAACACCCTCCCCCCCACCTCCCCTCCTCTCTTCTCTGCCCTGTACGAATAAAAAAAAATGATGATTCCGAAAATAATTTGGTGACGCAGCCTGTTTTTCTAATTGTCCGTTACTTAGTTCGGGTTCATTACTAAATGCAATAGGCTGCTATATAGGTAGGACACGTTATTAAATTTTACCCAACTATTGTAAAAAGTGCTATAAGATTGCACTATTTGGTAGTTTGTTTCTTGACTTTATAAACTCCTTCCGTGCCACGAAGTACTTTCGGACTGGTCGTTTTTTAGTGTTCTGTACAGCCGAACGGCTGCGGACAGTACTATTTCAACGACATTGTCCGTCCGTCGCCTTTCTCAACACCAGAACGGTACCGTATAAGAACAAACCGTTGTCACCGTCAGATTCGGCGTCCAAAAGTTATTTAAGAGAAATAAAAAAATAACCGGAAGTATGAAGCGGAAGTGGCCCACAAGCGACCGGAAGTGCAAGTGAGGCCATTATCTATGGAACGGTACCACATAGAGACAAACGGGTTTCACCATTGGAGTCAGCATCCAAAAATTAGTACAAAGAATAAAAAACAAACCGGAAGTATGAAGCGGAATGGCCCACAATTGACCGGAAGTGGCCGACAAGTGAGCCCATTCATTACCTACGGACCAGTACCAGATAGAGACAAACGGTTTTTACCGTTGGATTCAGCGTCCAAAAATTAGTTAACATTAATTAAAAAAACATATTATCAAACCTGAAGTATGAAGCGGAATTGGTTCGAAAGTGGCTGAACTGTACAGAAGGCCGGTTGCGACTATAGTAGTCGCTGCTGCCGCTTGTTTAAAGTACTACGATCGTAGATGGTTAACATGGTTTATCTCCTATCCTCTTACTTCAGACACCAAGCCTCTGACCACTCGGCTCTGCTTTGCTTACAGGTGAAATCATTTAATATCAGCTGCACACGAAAGATTATGATGAAAAGTTTCTCTGACGTCGTAAATACTGTTTTTATTCCCTGGATACAGTACCAGTCAAAACCTTGCTGACCAACATGAAGTGGACATCACGGCTGACCATTCAGTTATCAACTACTACCACGCTATCAATGGTCAGTCGTACATCAAATAGTCACTAGTACAAATTCTAAAACGTGTGTACTAACAGCAACACTGGAGAGGGGGGGGGGGCCCTACTCAACCAACTGCCGGAAACCCTAGTCAAATACAAAGTGCTATTTTCTATGAAGTGGAGGGTCTTTACATGGAAAATCTCCATATAATCTATAGACTAAGGTGGGGGAGGGGTTGAGGCTTAATGGCACGTCGACAGCTACGTCATTAGCGACAACCTCAGCCACAGTGCAGTGGTCCAGGTTGGCACTGCGCCACACATTACAAAGATGTTAAACAAACCTTAAATCTAGATCTTATAATAGGTCCTGCAAAAATAGGGATAAGGATATGGTGTAAACAATATTGCACCAAGGATACGGTGACTCCACAGGCGTGATAGTTATAGCTGAAGCAGCAGTAAACAATATATGCTCGCATAGGATTAAACTATTATTTTAAATAACTATTATTAGTCTGAATACAAACTTGAGGACACCTTTAAAAATGGTTTTCTAAGGGATCAATCAACAAGATTTAAAATACCACTCGTTAAAAATAGTTATGGTGCCATGAGCCAAAATCATTATAAACCAACACTTTTTAATAAAATTCCTTCACACCTTTTAAAGCTGGACAGTTTTAAACATGCAAAAAAAAAAGAGATAAAACAGTGGTTAATTTATGGTTAAAATGTATTGACAGTTTATACAACACAAATATGAATTCCTAACTGATTTGTAAATACGTAAATATGTTGAAAATAACTTTAATACTTATTTATTGAAATTATGATGTCAAAGTAATTTTCTAACTGACTTTTTAAGTGTCTTTGATGTAATCTGTATTATTCTGCATATTATTTTACAACCCATACAAGATCAACATGATCTTCGGGATGCTTGATGAATAAAATTTAATTAAAATAAAAAAAAGGCATAGGAAACCAGATCTTACTATTGACCAGATTTTATTTCCAGTCAATGCAAAGAAAATCAATAAGTTCTCGAGACACTTTACAAGTATAATGAAAAAGATTGAAGATTATTGCTAGAGGAGTGCAAGGCTCTCTACTTTACTCTGTTTTATTTATATCCATGCAAAGACGCTTTATAAGTAGTTAAACCGTAATTGAGGATAGTTGCAAGGTTCTCCACATCAACGGACTTTAAAGGCCGGTTGTCACCAAATTAGAATTGCAGCATCTAGGCCTATCGAGTTCTCTGTCGCTGGAAGCAAAAGAATGCACAATTAAACATATCTTTTAAATGCTACAAACAAGACACGTGACTCCTTAATTATTGAGTAAAAATTTGGTATGCCCTCGTCCACTTGGAAACAAACTATAAAGCTTAACGATATTAGTGTCACTAGATGGCGCCAGGGAAAAATATAAAGAAAATTTGCTGGCGCCATCTAGTGACACTAATATCGTTAAGTTTTATATAGCTTGTTTCCAGGTGCAAGAGGGCGTACCAAATTTTTACTCAATAATTAAGGAGTCACGTGGCCTGTTTGTAGCATTTAAAAGTTTTACTTAGTGCATTCCTTTGCTTCCTGCGAGAGAGAACCCATAGGCCTACTTGGTGGCAACCGGCAACCCGCACTTTTTAATTTGGACCCGGCCAAATAATTCTGAACCACGTGACATCACTGCCTCCTGTTACCACTCTACTTCCGGGCGCCCATCCTGCAACATAGTGTATCATGTTTTATATTTTTAAAAATTTTTAAAGGTTTAGGCCTGACCTTGCCTGAATGGTTTGTTTTTTTAGACTTGGTGACTCGGCAGATACTGCCATGAATTTTTTAAATGTTTTAGTGTTTTTTTTTTAACCTGAAGACGGGAGGTTGTCCTCTCGAAACGTAGTGTAGTTATTTTTGTGCACGGTATTGGCTGTTACTTTATCTAATCTGCAAAAAGTGCTGAAACTTCTCATTCTAACCGGCCTTTAAGGACCGCATTCTTTATCGCCGGGAGGTGAGGGGGTGTCATATATTGTTCAGGTCTCGTTAAGAGGGGGGGGGGGGGGGTCAAAAACAAACTGATCAAGCAGGAAGATAAAGTCTTTTTTGAACCTCAAAAATAGCACTTTCATTAGTCAAAATTTCTAAAAGCGCCTCAGCTTCCCGTTCTGCGAGTGTTAACAAGGTTTTGAAGCTATTAGTACCAATACTGCAAGTATAGTTTTTACAAAGTACTTTGTGAAGTCTTGGCACCTGGTATCTTGACTTCGTCTGACTTTCAGGTGCTAACTACGTTACGGTTGTGGGCATACAAGCAACAAGAAACAGAGTGTTCATCATATTTATATGTGAATCTCGATAAGAGATGGGTATAAGAAACATTTTATAGAACATTTTTAACCCAACGTGTCTCTTCGTTAAAAACGAGACACGTTTCCTTACAACTGATGGTTACTGTCTGGGTTGAGCTGGTTATTGTGGAGTAAGTCGTTTTCCTTCATCTATAGCTTCTTAACTTTCCACTTGCTAAGGTTTCAGACCACTGGTTGGAATTCCAGACCCCTGGCTTCACCCTCTTTGCCCATTTAGGCAGACGATCAGTTTGCAGATGGCAAAGCTGAAAACAAAGAGCTTGCTTGGATCTATTATTCACAACAGACCCACCTTCTTCACCGCATTTCCTTCAAAAATTAAAGTTGCACTACCCGCTCTTTCCCCCGTTTCCCAAATGCGTTGTCCACTACCAACCAACCAACCAACCAACCGACTGGATAACCACGACCGCCCCCCCCCCCCCCCCCCTCCCTCCCGCGAGCGACTTAACAAAAGCAGATTTATGCAAGGCTCGTAGTCCATTTAATCTTCCAAGTCGGAACAAATCTTCACTTTTCCATATACACTCGCGCAACTAAATTAGCCGTCAAATTAATAGCCGGTTGCAGTGCATTATGGGCAAGAGAGGACCAGGCGTTCATCAACAATGCGGCTGTAAAAGGGGATTAGAAGCCCTGGGGTTCGAGAGTTGTTCACGATGCAGCACACGTGTCCGCGAGGCTAAGCTTTATTAATGCTTATGGAGAGAAACACGCAGAAGCCAGTGCATAAAAGGAAGGCAAATTAATGAGAAGGCATCATGTGTGCTATGGCAAGCCAACATCATCATAACCAGAGTTTCATATCCTGATAGATTGGTTTTACTGTCTGAGAGGAGGCAGAGGGGGGGCGGGGATGGGTTTACCGGGGAGGGAGGGGAGGAGGGGCGGCGGTGTGAGTCCTAAAATTTTGGCCTAAGCAAACGGAAATGACATGATAACCAGCAATGTGTTGCTCAGCTGCTTTTATTTCATTAAGGTTGTGTGTGAATCATTTAGATGTTAAAAAAATTACACAGTATGAAAGGTGGAATTAGGGCCGGTTTACGCAACAACAATTTTCTCGCTTACTAGCTCTTACTTGGATAATACTAAATCTTTTTACCAAATGTTTTTAGGTGTTTTAAGCACAAAAACGTATAGCCTGGGTTCAGAAGAAAGCTTTCAAAACATCGTGTTTAAATTTACAGCAACACTAGCATTGAATTTGCTAGTTACCACCCTAGTATAGTGATATTTGCCGCCATATTGGCACCAGTATGGGTTTTGGAGGGCATAACTACAAGGTGCACTACATAAAAATGGAGGGAAAAACAACAGAAGAGCGGATTTCTTAGGCTAGAAATAACGTTGTTTTCTCCAACATAAAAAATCGCGCGTTTTAGGTCTAAGAAATCACTCTTAACAGTATCGGCTTCAGTATGACGCCATTCTATTTCTCTCTGCAGTGCCCCTTGCAGCTAACCCATTAAGGCTCCAGCATATAGTTATACGCAATAATACTACGTTGTGTCACTGCCCTCAGTTAGGCTGTATATCTTCGGTTCCTTCCATCCCAAAGTCTAATTTATCCTACCGTTGGTATAAAATTAAGTGGGTTACACATTTTGTTTGACAAAGTTAACGTCGTCTATATTACCAAAATTTAATAATTTCGAATGAATACTTTCCTATAGGCTAAGTTTACAATGTTCTGTTTGTATTATGGTGTATATTTAGAAAAAAAAAAGGCGCGTCATAGTTATGAACCAAAGTAATTGTTAGAAGGCGAATCATCAGCTCTCCATGGAAAAAGATGTAGGCTGCAAACAGCCAAACCAACTTAGTAAAGAGAAGAAACCGATGAGAAACAAATTGCTTGTATTGCATACACATGTGTGTTTAAATTAAAGAAGCACATTTTAGATATATAGAAAACAACTTTAGACGTTTTAGTTGAAAACACATAAAAGCGTTGTACCAATAGCGTGGGCTTTGCAAACAAACCTTTCAAAACGTAAACGTTTATCAAGTGTTGCAGACGTGACATGCATTTCAAATAAAAACACTAAGGAAATATTTACAACACTTTATAAACAAATAGGCTACTTAAAACACGGATGGCGACAAAGGTGTTTAAAATAAAACTGTAACGTTTTTGTCACAACACATAGGTTTTTGAAATTTGTGTTTAACCAAAACGGTTATGTCTATAACGTGTTGTGAAATAATCACTGCAGTTTTAAGGGAACTCATTTCTCATTGCGTGTGTTTCTATTGTGCTTTAGGTGATGAAGGGAAACATGTAATTTCCCCGAAAATTAAACTGCGTGTTCATTAATGGCTTGTCTACCGGGAGATAACTATATTGTAGGGGTATTGTTTATTTAATTGTCTTGCGATTTGTTGTTTATTACTAACTAGCATCGTACCCGGCTTCGCCCGGGAATTTGTTTGACCCGTGGTTGTTTCCCGGTATTTGCTCGGTGCTGCCTGATCGTTCACTGCAACAGTCAATTGTTCTTTGTGTAAAACTCCCCCTTTCCGTCAATCCTCTCCCTCCGCAAAGCAATATCGTAATCAAATAGTGGCTGTAACATAAGCACTGCCCCACCAACGGGCATTCCCCGTTCAGGCCCCTCCCTACTCCCAGTAGCGTGCGAAAATTAACTGTCCTTCGTACATGACGTCATTAAGACATGCCTTTGCGATGACCGCGCAGAGCAAATTGTTAGTCGAGGCAACAATGTGCCAATTTTAACTTCTTTTCAACGTCCGAATTTCACCTTCAAGCCAAAGAATTGACACACTCGCACGTTTTCGTTGTTCCCTTTCCGGGGGTCGTCGTTGCAGTTGCTTCATTTCTGCTATGAGACTTTGGTTTATAATGTAAGATATAAGTGACCTTATATTTCATCCAATATTTTCAGTTGAGCAACAAATCCCAGAACTGTATACATATTTTTTTCGACACAATTGTTGATTTCGTTGTCCTTCGCTTTTTACCACAGAAAGAAATCCAACAACAAATTTAAAAATTAGACGAAATAATGTACAGCATACAATCCTTATACTACATCTTCTCAAGTTTCGTTCTCCAGGAAGAACATTGGTCATTCCCGCGCCTTTTATTTATTTATTTATTTTTTTTTTTGAATCGTCGTCCGACTATATGCGTGGGCGTCCCGCCGCGTTTATGGTCCCCTGATAAGCTTGGATGAGGCTGGATGCAGGGCGCTTGGAACCAAATTGCCCACCAATGGCTCTACCGTTACTATAGCAACGGATGATTCCAACGCCTCCGATGACGCGGCTCTCGGGCTTGGCCAAGAGGTTCTGCGTATCCGCCTGAGTGGACATCGCTGGTCAGTCTGTCAACACTGGTCTCATAAATCTCTAATCCAATCACATTACGCTTCCTCTATAAGGCTGGTTCCACGAGGCACTGTTTTCCTGTTAAGGCCAATGAAAAGAATGGAGTGTCCGCGTACCGTTTTGATGAGGGCCACGGGAAGTTGAATTTTTAAAGATGCATAAAATGTCGGACAAATCGAGTAGCAGGACAGCATGGACAAAATTCTTCACAAATGTGTAACCGGTTTTCATAGCCTCGAATACATGAATACCTCCCTATTGTTGAGTCAACAATCGAAATGGTCTCACTGTCAAAAAAAAAATATGTGTTTCAAAGCGCACCCAGACAACGTTTTTAGACATTTTTGGATCAAAAAACGCGCTTAAAACCGTTTTAAATACCATGGGCTGAGAACAAAACCTTTCAAAACATTAGTGTTATGATTTAGTGTTGCAGACGTGAAATGTGGTTCAAATAAAACACTGGCTTACAATTTGCAACACTTTATAAACACGTGCTTAAAACATATAGCGACGGGTGCGTTTACAGTAAACCAGTATAGGGCTTTTGGCTATACACATTTTAGACGTAAGCGCCTTCGTACAAAAAAAAATATTTTCAGAAACATCTACGTTCAGTAGCGTGCAGGGGCTAGTAGTGGGGGAAATGCAATCACTGTGACAGCGAATCCAACCGCATTCTTTAAACGATAGCAATGAAAAAGGGCGAGCGTGTTCATTATTAAGGAAAATTGAAAATTAGCCAACAGCGAAAATCATACACTAGAAATAACGTAGTTCAGTAAGCCACCTTTATGCACTTACGTTTCGTCAGAGTGGCATGACCCGGATTCGAACCGGGTAGGCTACCCAGTTCGCCCCCAGATCACTTGCATAGCGCCTTAATCGCTATGGCCACATCCTCCACTGGCATAAAGATAACTCACTGAACCCGTTATTAAGGTCACAACCGTAACCAGGGCTCCATTCGACCGAAATTCACTCGGCCATTGACAATGGAGAGGGAAGACAAATCATACACTCACAAGGGACAAGGTGAGTTATATTTATGCCACTGAGTGGCATATGTGGCCATAGCGATTAAGGCGCTATGCAAGTGATCTGGGGGCCGAACTGGGTAGCCGGTTCGAATCCGGGCCATGCCAGTCCGACGAAACGTAAGTGCATAAAGGAAGCTTACTGAACTACGTTATTTCTAGTGTGTGATTTTCGCTGTTGGCTAATTTCCAATTTTCCTTAATATTATTTCCAGCGATTTATGTCTATTTTTTTCGTGTTCATTATTTGCATGGTATAAGTGAAAATGGGTTAGCGGCCGGCAACGTGAAGGGCAGTCTACATTAGCAGTAATAATCAGTAATAAACGATATATCACGACACGACATGTTCACGGAAAACATGGTCAACAACCTTTTGACCCCAACAGAAAAAAAATCACTAAAGCGACAACGAACGGGGTAGTTCGACAACATTGCTTCCTACTAGATTGATACGTCGGTCGG